>JAAAYG020050693.1:0-44163 GCA_009936455.2 Tomocerus minor
AAGCCATCCGACCGACTCGAGTCAGTCGGTCGGATGGCTTGTAGGTACAACTACTGCACCTACAAGCCATCCGACCGACTCGAGTCGGTCGGATGGCTTGTAGGAGCCCTCAGTTATATATACATACGGACTCGCTTCAAATACTAATTTCAGTATCTGTGTATATACAGCTAGTAGATTTTGACAAGAAGGATATATGCTACTCCAAATGCATTATGATAAATAGCAGGATGTAAATCAATGCTTAAAGTGTCTTAAAATAATGCTTAATGTAATTTCATTTTTGTAAAATAATTCATTTACTATAAAACCATTTGACTTTTCTTCAATGAGAAATTATTTACGATTATTGAATTTTGTCTTATTTAAAGATTGCATAAACAGAATTAAGCTTATTAAAAATGCATGCAAGGAACTTGAAGATTTATTTATAATATTCAAAATTAAACTAAAAATCACTGTTCATCTGTTTCATTTACGGTTGTGTATATCTTTACTAGTGCTCACTCGGTCTTGTTTCTTGGCCACGCAGGTTCAGTGTCGGAGGAGTATAATATAATCTCAACGAACATCTTAGGGATATGTAGAGTAGATTCATCAGTGATTTTGTTAGGTAACCTAAAATCACTATTGTCTAAAGCATATTGATTTAATGAAAATAAATAATTTCCTAAGGCACCATTCGCTCTAAAAAATTGTGATTATGGAAAAATTAATTCATTTTTAAGAAATTTTAAATTATTTTAAGAAGTTAAGTAATGTCCATATTTTTATAGCTCTTGCATCTGCCTATTAATAGAGAAAGAAGGTATTCATGTCTGAAGAAGTCACTTTGTCAGTCGCCTCAATTTGTAAAGCGAAACGTCCTGTGATAATAATACAATTCTATGTCGAATTTATTGTGGTTTATTGTGCATTCGGTTTTAAAACAGTAAAAGTTTCAGTTTACATAAATTCTGTGCATATTTTCAATTCCTTTCAATATTGTGACAGATGCTTGTTTTAATTGGACTCAAATAATACTGACATACAATTCCCCGGTAATTAAAAGAAAATTGAGTATACAATTAAAAAATATTATACAGCATAAGGTAAAAGAATAGGTAAATATTATTAAATCAGACGAATACCATTTGATTTAAAAAGGACAATTTAAATGACTTTCTAAAATGCGACCTTATAAAGAAGCAGCACAGGAAATATTTAATAAGTATAAAATATAACTTGCAATCGAGACATTAAAAAGATTCAGAAAACAAATCGTTTTATAGAATTTTTATATTTATGGATTTATTCGTGTGGATATAAAACTCAATTAAGTATTCATTTAGTTACTCTGTGTACCCAGTTACGAGGAGAATACCTGTTTTCATTTGCAGAACGATAGTAAATAAATATTATTTTACCTACTGGCACATTTGTAATAGATATTCTAAACACGTTGTGGAATAAGCCAGCCCCATTTGTCTGCATCTACATTGCATTTGTGTATAGAACCTAGTGAGGTAAGCTAATTCCATTGCACAAGATCATAAGATGAAGTAGGAGAAGAGTACTTGAAGCAGGCTTTTAGGAATTGTGTATATAGTAGGTAGTCATATAAGATCATGTATGGCATTACAGGGAAGCTATTGCTAAATATTTAATCAATAGAAAATACTCTTGAATGGAACGGATAAAATTTATTGATGAATAGTTATAAACAGATATATGTACTAGGAACCATTTCATTATAGCAAAGTTTCCAAGGAAGGAAAAAAATAAAAGTTCAATCACCTTGCACTTTGCAGAAGTAAACCATTAGTATTGAAGTAATTGTAGAAGGATGGGAATTATCTATGCAAGTAATACATAATATCACATCTACATGAACTAGCATTGCAAAGTACTTAGGTACCTACCTACCTATGTACAGCTGTGTACAAGACATTGATAATGAATTACGCATTTTGGCGAATCACATGCAAAACATTTGAACAGAGATACAACAGTGTCATAAGCTTACCACGCATAAAACCTTTCGTCTTATTACACGATTTAAATACAAATTATCTTCTCGCCAGCATTATGGCTTGAGCTTATAAGGAGTACTTTAATAGTAGGTACCTATATTATGTATTAGCATATAATTACGCAACGCGGATTAGCGTACGATGGTCGCACTAGAAAATTTTCAGATTCCGGAGTTTTGAGAAAACTGGAATGTAAAAATTGTAAAAAAGAGGAGAAACACTCAACACTCACCTGTTTCTGGTTCTATCGACAATTAAAACTGTATATATTTATATATGCGAAAGAAATCGAAATACATTTTACCAATACATAACCCGACTATAACCCCCCCACCCCCAATTGTTTCGTATTTATAAATACTTCAACTTTTAGTTAAATGTTAGAATTACACACCACAGAAAAATATTCCTTATTTCTTTTCAAAAATGTTGACTTTATTGCTGTATGTTAAGGTGTTCTCCTCGAATCATTAATCGAAAAATCTCCTTCCTCTAGTATGAGTGAACACAGTTTCAACAAACCACAGAATGCATATTATGAAATTTTACTTTCCGGTTTTAACGTCTCAAGAGTTTTACCTGCTAGGATAGTGACGATTTTTCTGTTTAACTGCCTTGTCCTCTTCGCGAATCAAAATGTTATGGTGCCGTCTTGTAAATACGACGCAGTAGAATTTTTGTTGAACGATGCTGCTACAATATTTCCGCATTTACGTAGTACTTTTGTGCCTGTTTACCATGCGGCTGTAACCCTTGTTATTCATGAGATGAGAATCCTCTCATCATTTTCATGCGGTCGACATGTGAAGTTTGACCATCACTCACCAATTTTACACTATATCTCTTTTCACAGTACCTACATATTATGTAATCAGTATTCTCAAATAACGGTAATTGGGAGGAAATGGCAACGTAACAACTTTTCAAGGTAACTGGCTGGACAGTATTTGAATTTATCCCATATTCTCAGGGCAGCTAATGTACTAATTTATTGTAACTTTATACTACTATTGCATATTGGCACTTACTGAGTTGAGTTATTTTAGTAGGCACATATGTAGGTATGGCACAAAGTTAATTGATATGTAATATATGCGCCCATAAATATCTTTTAAAATCCCATCAGATGGAAATTACAATGTCTCAAAAGAAGTACCTACAAGAGTCCGAAAGAATCACTTACAGATATGTTGAATCTATCAAACTTATTAACTAGGTATTTTCCACAGAACATAGTATTTTCCGTTTCTAATGTTCGTTAAACTATAATAAACGAATTGTATCTTGTGTAGATTACGTTTCAAAATTCGTATTTAAATGTTAAGAGCATATAATTGGAGCGTTTTGGAAGATATGCATTGTCTTCATTTACACGAATGTTTGTATATATTCTTTCTAAAATGTTTATTCTGTGATGCTTCGACAAGATTTTATTCAAATTTAGAGATGTTGGCAATTGGATGATGCAAAGAAGCTACTGAATGGTAAAACATAAAGCTAACCATACGTGAATAACCAGCTTTGAGCTTTGTCATTGCTTTTTTATACATGTCTACTTTTTTCAACTGATGCAATTCTCTAATACCTACCTATATAACTTCAGGTCTTACTTACAAGCATAAAACATCATACAAGTTAGCCAGCACCAGAATGCTCCAGGTACCAGAACTTTATTAGCTTCTTATGTTTACTGTATGCCATGCGGTAGATAGTTAATTAATTTACAAACAGCAAAAGTGTAATTCATTATTTATAGTTACAAATAAATGCAGTTCAAATAAATTCTTATCGGTTATAATGTCCTAAGGTGAAACTACTTTTTGTTTTAAAAATGTATAAATACAAAACCCCACTTTTCCAGCGCATCAGAATTTCTGATTCAAAAATATCAGAATTTGTATAATTGTTTTACAGTTTGCTGCAAATACTAATTTATTAGTTATATTTGTATTTAATGGTCAAGACAAGTGTGTAGCCATGACATTCATTTGGGCATCCGAATTTAAGATTGCCTTTATTATCGTAAACTTTTGACATTTTAACTAAAAAATAAGTCCTTTCGCGTGAAGCTCAGAAAATTTTGCGTAGGTACTTCTTTGCATTAAAAAAATATAAGCCCTTCAGTGGAGATGCCTAGTGAAATGGGATTTCACCGATTATCCCAAATGAATTTTTAAAAGAAATTTGATAACAGTGGAATAAATATAAAAGTATGGCAAAGCTCAGATTAGTCAGATAACTTACTTAGTGCAAGATCTTCAAGTAATTTATTTACCTACACTCTCACTACTATGCTGATGACAAGTGCTAAAACGAGAAATGCTAATTTTGAGTGTCGTAAAAGCAACTTTACATTGATGAAATATTTATTATTTTTGGCATCAAAAATTAATAAAACTTCAATTGTATTTATCTATTAAGGGTTTAAGGCAGTAAGTTGTCGGAGGGCAAGTATTTAGAAAGTCTAGACGAGAAGCAGACGAAAAAATTGGGAAAGGTTGTCAAGATATAAGCAATAAGTAAAAAACATATTCTTTATGTAGGCAATCTATAGCAATGTCCATAGCATATCTTTATGTAATATTTAGTTTCTTGTTACGAGTTACAAGAAAATGTTTTGCACTCCTATGTATTTGAATGGATCTACCTGAGCATATCAACATTGTGTGAGATTTCAAGGTTTAGTTGCTCTTTTTTGTGAATATTTTATGGAGTAGCGTTGTCAATATAGGTGCTTGTAGCAAATTTACATTATATCAACCACAAATGCAAGCTTTTTATGCTACCTCATCCTTATGTCTAAACTCTAGTAGGTACATATTGCAATACCTATAAGTTTACTTCACAAGCAACAAGATTTGTATGGGAATAAAAGACGTGAATGTCACGTATTTCCTTTAAAATGACGCCGAGGATGCTACGTTGTTAGTTTGTTTACCTGTAACCTGATTAAGGAATCAATGACTAGCGTGTTTATGCTTTTTGTCATGCATCTTATTCAAATTTTCATAATAATTTTCTTATGATATCTTTTCCGAATATCAATCGCGTCATTAAAGAGTTAAGCATCATTTTTCATATGATGAATTCCCCTCAATTAAATTATGCACATACATACATGAGGCAGATTCAGCCTTTAGTAATTCAAAGACCGGTATAAAGTAGCTACAAGCATATCACTTAATTGAAAAGTTGAAGACAATTATTTACTCTAAACTCACTGAACCAGATGCAGTGGCCAGTGGAGAGTTCTACATTTATATACTCTTATTATTACTAACTGTACTTTTTCTTCAATAAAAGCATGCAAACTATTTGTTATATATCCACAATATCCAGCTATGTCCTTTATTAAATATACATGTATGAACTTATTTTTTTTGAAGAAAGGATACCTAGTAATGCATTTCAAATTATAAACAATGTGGATTTTTATTAAAAGTTTTAATGTGCGATTGCTTAAGGCATTTTTATCAAGTAATATGGGATAAAAATATAGTTTGTATTTAAAGACATTTTATACCCGTCGTTTTTTTTATAAAAACACCTCTTTTTTAAATTTTCCTTTAGTTTCTCTCAGTATAAATGTTACAAGGTATAAAGTCAGCCAATTATATGTCAGTAACAAGGATCCCTTAGGCAGAAAACTGTCAGTTTCTCAAAATGGTATAAGACCCCACTGATAAAGTGTCATGATTGCGCGAGTATAAAGTTACTTGCTAATTTAATTCCCGTGCAAGTAGTGCGATGATTCCACTTAAATAGCAGCTACCGATAATTCTTGTTCGGAATGTGCATAAGTGCAGCTATTGTAGATGTTGTTTCTGTTCCTTTATGTAATTCTTTTGTTCCCCATAACCACATATTGTAAACATGCCATGCCACTTGATGACTAAAGCTTTTCTGGAATTGTTTATTCCTGAGCAAATCATATTCCCAGTAGCATAGGTGACTAATCATAGTGGATCTTAAGTTAGCAAGGTCCCACAAGGTCGTTGGGTAGATTTTCAACTTACGCAATACTTGTTAGAACCCCATGACTGAACAGTTGAATCGCGTTTTAATAGCTGCTAACGACAGGGAAATTTTCACGGTGTACCTCTGATGATCACCACTAAGAATTATTCCAGGCATGGCATTTTTTGTAAATCTTTTTAAAAATTCTGTTAATAATTGGACCTGTCGGTCATACATAGCGTAATGATTCTTTATTGGAAAGAGTGACTAATAGTTTTACCATGCGGTTTAGTGTACGTCAAGAGAAATGCCTATCCGCCTTACGCTTACATTGTAATTTCTGTCCAATCTTTACGAGATACTACTAGGAAAGTACAACTGTGAAAGACAAAGGTGTGCATTGTTCTACAAGAAGCAACTATCTATCGTAATGAAATCACGCGAATCAACAGCACATCTGAAAATTACAAAAGTGTTTTAAGAAAAAAGTTTGATTGGCTGAAGGTCAATGCTGAAATTCCACATTTGCAATCAGAATGGCAGATAATGGAATTGTAAGTTTTAAGGGAAGGTAGGTAATGGAAAAGCTATGCGAATGGCCTGATGTATACCCAGAGTGCATCATGCATATTGTTGACTACATGTGTTTACATTGCGGGAAAAGTGTTTCTGTTGAAATTGGCAAGAGCGGCTTGTTATATGCACGGTGTGCTTAAAAGAGGAGGAAATCGATTGTCCTGATAATTCGGCGTGGGATGTATATTAGTTCTGCGATAATGTCTCCCTGGATGTACGTATGACACTCGCTTTGGCTTTAGCACTCGGATTTGGCACGGACTTGACTGATCGCGACTACGACGTAAATCCACCCTCGCCTCATTCACGCCTATTCCCATCCCATCCAGCGAAAGTCAAGTTGCTTCCAGTTACGTCCTATAACTTCTCCCGCGTTTCCTCATTCCCACTTTGCTCCCTATAGGTTACGTCGGCATTTTATCATTCTGAGTCTTCCTTGGCTTTGCCACTTGATTCTCTGTTTGCATCTAATTTTATAACACTCACTGCCCTTTACTTATAGTCCCTATTATCTCTTATAGTACGCTATTAGTTTAAGTAGCTCCTGTGCAAGAGACACTCGCTCCAGTTACACTTAAGGCAACTTAAAACTAATACATATCTGTCATAATATCCTCTGTCATGCTACCCGGCTAAATTTTTATAAGCGCCAGTCTTACTATATTATACGCTTATTTACTAGTTCTATAAGAGTAAATGTATTTTGGCGCAGGAAGAAACTGTAGGCCATCAGGACATGCCAAGGTGTACATCATATTAAATAGCTGTAACGCTGGAACAATCTGTTTTACATAGAAGCGACCAGATCATTTCAAACAAGTCGATGTTCCTGCTCTTTGGAAAAATGAGGGCCAATAATGTTATGTAAATGACGTGTAAAGAGAGGGGGAAGACAAAAGAAATAACTATCTCGAGTGTACTTCTCAATGTTCTCTGGAATCCTAGTGCACCAAACTCACAAGTCGACTCTTCTTCTGTTGTCTCCTTTCTACTATCTGCTCCTATTTGGTGTGGGTGGCATCCCGTGGAATGCTCTCTATTAATAGCAAGTGTTTCGTACATCTACATCAAGTCTATGCGAATTCGCCCATAATAAACTCTTCTCTCTCCCACTCACTCACTCTGACTCTTATTCTTCTTCTTGTCATTCCCACTTATCTACTGTATTAGAAAATAGAATACCGTAAAGTCTCAACTACACCCATCACTATTACTGCGTTCCTTTCCTTGATTTCTATTTCAATTCTAAGGGAAAATATTTCACACTACTAGCCCACTTTATTTTCTGTGTCATACTAATTCTGAGAGGAGGGTTTTAAAACTGAAATCACAACTGGGTGTGATCTAATTGTTCTTTTGTAATACATATGTCTATTTTCGCTTTTCGTGAATCAATTCATTCCACGTGTTAAATATTTTAGCATTGTCATTCTATTGTTAGCCATTTTAACGGCTAAAAATAAATTAGCATGTTCCACTGTCGGTAGTTGAATTAAAAAAAAGATTTGGAGTGTATCTGTACACTTATTGGGGATTTACTGTGAACGTGTACGCTAAACACACAGAACACGATTGTAAGATATAATAAGATCTTCGTACTTGCATAATATGTGTTTATATCGAGTCGCAGCCGTTTTGTTCTCCTGGTTGGCTACTTGACCCAGTTAGGATTTAGGCTCGTAAAAGGTACTTTCTTTTCATCGGAAATGTTATTGGCTTTGTGATGTAGTAGTTATAGGTATTTTACATTTAAAAAGAGTGCATATAGCGATGGGGATAAGTGGACAGAGTTGCATTCTATTGAAGCCGGCAAGGTTAGTCTACAAGTACGTAAGATGGAAATGATAAAAATGTGCTAGGGTATTTAATACTGGGAATATATGTGGCCGTATTAGGGCAAGAGAAGTAAGTAGGTGTCTAATAGTTGCAGAAGAGGCAGAGAAAGTCGTCGAATGGGTAGGGAAATCATGATGGCACTATTTCTCCAAAGTCTGGAGTCCTTAAGAGCCCTATGCCGTCAGTGAGGTTGGCTTTTCTCTCTTTACTTATTGTATTCTGGATTGCATAAGTACCTAAGCTGAAATGTATCGATTTCAAATATTCCACTGACTGTCGTGTCACTGTCTTTCTCAATTCGCCATATGATGGCTAAACCCTTGTAAGGAACCAGTAGGGATGCAAACACTGGAATTACATTGTGTCTCCGACACAGATACATAGACACAGTCGCCTAATGCCAGCAGACACCCTCTGCACTATATTATATTCCCTTGCACATGCATTGTATAGGAATATAGTGGAGTTGCTTCTTTATTGCCGCTTCTGAATTCAAAGCAGATGCTTTTGACCAGGCAGAGTGGTTGGTAGTCAGTAGTAAATAATGTGTCTTGTTAGTCGAGTTAGAGGTAGAGAAGGTTGCTTTAATGGAAATGCAGAACTATAGACACACGTGCCCAGCACTTGGCTACAGATAAAAATATTAAGGGTCCTAACAACGATTATGGTCTAGATAGTGTGTGGTGGGTGAGGGATATATGTCTGTCATAGAGGACAATGAATGGAGTGATCCTCAGTCGGCTCTTGTTGCTATCACTGCACTGACGCTAAGTCTCTGAGCTGAGGAAGACGCTAGCCGAGCTTGACAATGCAAATCACTGGAAACCTACAGATCTTTTTTGGCAACTTACATATTTTTTACTTATCGCTGATACTCTGTCCCCGTTTATCTATACATTGTGTCATGTTCCATCTTGGCTATTCACGTCCCCCCTGCCTATTCCATTTCCTATCCTCATCCTATAACTATGTGTCGTAGTACTCAGACTTCCTGGGCTTTAGCTCTCATTCATCCCATGTCGTTTTATTAGGAGCAAACTAATTCTTTTTCGATTCAACGGACTTGAGGGAAATATTCGAATAGACTCTGGCTGATTGCAATGCCCCAGCAAGGAAAATAATGTGACACTTGCTTTATGCAGCCAACTTAACGAGTAGGTACAATATGTTTATGCCAGGCAATAATTTAGCCTGTCTTATTGTTTGCATTTGGAATTAACTCGACATATTGTAGGAAGCTGTATACTTGTCAAGGTAGCCTTGCAACCGAATACACAGATAATTACTCAAACAATATCAAAGTCATTAGGCAAGGTAAGTAAATCAGTTACTTAGCATTTTTACTTGGTTGGGAGTTGATGGTATTCTTTCTCTAAGTAAACAGATAGTTGGGATTAACAAGGGTTAATGTGCATTTGTCTGTAGTGCAATCCCTAGCAAAGCTAGAATGTAAATGGCTAGTCTATCTGCAGACTCTCAACTATGTAGCTGGTGCGGTGTGACAACAATGGTCGCATACTGTGAAGTCTTCCTTTGAATACATTTAAATTCTATAAAGGAAGATTTGCTATGCAATTCATCTGCAGTGGAAAAGGGTGTACGTGATAACGTCGATTAAAGTTGGCGAATAGATTGCATAATCACCTCAATCAAGTTTATGCATTCTTTCCTTTCACTGTGAACGTGTATTTCCAGCTATGCTAACTCTACATACCAACTCAGATTAAGATTAAACAAACATCCTCTGTTTTAAATCTTGCACATTTCTACACTATTAGTTAGTTAAATACTTAGTAGACTCATATTTGCTTCAAGTTCACGGCGCCCATGAAATCTGTTATACATTCAACTGTGGAAGGGACTGGCGTCCTTTTAAACCGGCTATTTAGCCAGTGAATAGGATTGTAATCAAGTACTTAGGAGGCCGTAGATCCTATTAGAACGTCAATGCCACATTTTCATAGGGTCTGAATATATCAAGGGGTATGAGGTATCATCTCTCAATTTTGATTTCACGTCAACGACAGCAATTATTTCTAAATGAGCAATCACGACTATTTTTGCTTGGAAGGCTATAATAATTATGTCTTGATGTTTTGAATTAGTTCCGTTTTAAAAGCTAACCGTTTTTCCCATTTTCTTTCATCTGAACTTTAATTACAGTAACATAAATCTTCAATCTGGATCAAAGGATAAAATTTTCGAAAAACAGTCCTCACTTACTAGTCAGATAAACATTTGGGATAACCTGTCGGTATTTTAATTCCAAAAGCATACTGAGTTCTCAATGTAATGAATAAAACTGTGTATTTAAATTAGTCTTTTCATATTTTGGATTTTCCGTGGCTTCAAAAACATGGAAATTACAAATTAAAAACTCTCATCATAAAAATATGCCAGACACAACAGATAAGAAAATAAAATCATTCACATAATAAATCTTGCCACAGAATCCGACCATAAATAAGTACCTATACAAAGCTATCCTAAGCCATTCAAAGAAACTTTCCAATTTTAATAAAAGAATTTCAGGTAAACTATGCTAAGCTTCTCGAAAAGAATCAATGAGTCGATTTTAATTGGGAAATTGAAGTTGGCATGGAAGTGAATAAACCTAGTTCCGAAATCCCGAGGATGCCGGATGATGTAAACCGTGTAATATTTCACAACATGAATAGTTTACGCTACGTTAAATAAAAATTATATATTCAGAAATTAACCCATCAAATGTGAATGTCTACACACACCTCCATACCAGTTTTATCAGTATACTGGCTCATAAGTTATATAATATCCTATTTGGATTACGTGCACATGGTATATTTGTGTTGCTTCGTTTTTCTGTGGTGAGTTTGTGAATATTGTGACCCGTAGACAGGAAGGGAAAACCCTCATCTCCTTCCTATTATCGTGCAATACACTGCAAATTCAAACGTTTCGATAAGTTTTCAGTAGGTACAGTATTATGGCCCTGGGGGTTTTTCTTCGAAAAAAATCAAGATGAAATTAATATGTGTTGTCATGCCTGGAAAAACTATTATCAAAAGTGCGATTTCTGTATTATTTCCCGAAAAACTTAACATGCGTTATTGCTTTAATTTTTAAATTGAAATGGTATTCAAATGATAAATAGTATTCCCATGGTCAAAATATGGACACGAAGTATTTGTAGTATATCGTGAAATATTCTCGCCATTCTACAAAGTATTGTTCCAGTGCCATCATCAGCAATTGGGATATTAATTCCTTACCAGTTGCAGAAAATGCAGTACAATATAATACGTAGGTAGTTGAAATATCCTGTAAAATGTGCATACATAAATCGGAGGCGCGTGAATTGTCTTGATCAAGAAGAAATACGAACACTACGCAGTCAATTTATTTAGCATCATATTATGATCAAGATCAAATCCGCCATTAATTGTAAGGAACGGATTTGATTATGTGTCTTGCAGACTGTAGTGCCTAAATGAGTGCGATATATTAGATATAGTATAATTGCATGAAGATGAAGAGAGGTTGAGTTGAAGGAAAATCTCTCGGCTGCCTTATAGCATAGCTTGTTTCTGTGAATTCAAAAATCTTCATTTATTGTTATCTCGACTTGACGTTGACTTCCCTGGCTGACTGAGTCAGTGAGTGAGTCTCGATTTATTAAGCTAGCTTACGGTTACGATACGATTGGGCCAACCATTCTTCAATTACTTTGACTGGAGCAGATGCGTTCAATCTAACAATGAAAGGAGTAATATATTATGCATAGTGTACATAACAGAGTGCATGCAGACTATAAGAATGTGCATGATAGCCAACTCAGAAGATTACAAAGGAACACTTCAAGAAATTTATTATTCATAATCATAATAGAGTATAAGGTGCGGACAACAGGTCTAGTCCCAGTCATTCATAGCATTCTGAAATACGCTATAATCTCATTTCGACTCCTCTGCGTTTTGCTGCACATCTACTTCGCTAATCTCTAATCTCATTCTCTGCATGGCATGCTATTCAACAGACAACAGGTAAGCCTAATTAAGGCAATTATATTATATTGCCATAATTATTAAATTCATAGCATCTGCATAGCACAATTCATTTCTAGTCCGCACATCCTATCCCGCTAAACATTCATCGTCACTCTGGAAAAATTTTCCTTTCCCCCAGCCACCACCAAATTGTTCTGCCGCTCTGTTCTTTGAAAGTTTTTGATTCACGTAGCAAAAGAAGAGCTTTGTTCAATCGGCGGAAACGAATCCTTGATACTTGATACAAATGAGATTTCAAGTTGTAACTAGCGGTAGGAAGGAATGAAGAACTGTTAAACACTTCCATTGAATCCTAGAAGCGACATTTAATGTGTAAAAGAAAATTGCATTAAAAATCTGCATTCATCAACAATGCATGTAGATAATTTATCAAGGCAAAGTAAATGCAAGTTTTTCATAAACTACGGACAAATATACAATAGTCATGCACAACTCTCAAAAGTGTACAGTCGTCACAACCAATCAAACTTGAAGTCTTAAGTTGAAAACCTATACATTCTACTTGGCATGATGGAAGTATGGATCTGCTAACTTTTTAAGCAATTGGATTGGATTGTCTGTACCTGATGAAGGAGCCCCGGAAAGCAATAATTAATGTTTTGCTATACAGATCCATTGAAACTATTACCGCTATCCCAATTTATTCGGAATAAAAATATGTATTATTGGACGTTAATTGGCAAAGACAGAACCTAGCATGCCATTACATAAAGTGTGCATAGTTTATACCATAAAGAACTCATAAACTTCGTCATTATGATCATGTCATAATCCTGCCAAGTTTTTATCTTTTGAGAACATGATTTGAATTGCAAATATAAAATTGGACCGAAATGAATGGAGTATCATAATATATAGGCAACTAGAAATAACAGTGCTTAGCCAATAAAAGCAATTGAGCAGTAATCAGAGTTTTGTTGAGAGAGACAGAGAGAGAGAGAGAGAGAAGTAGTAAGTAAGATGCAAGGAAAGTCAAGTTGATATTTTACAGTGTAATTTATATAGAGAAAGATAATTATGTTGGAGTAGGTTGTAGTCGGTAGTGGGTAGGACAGGGAAGAGATGCGTTTGTGTTTCTTGTCATTTACTTGCGGTTTTTGTCCCAATCAGAGGGAATAAAATAGGATTGTAAAGGTTGTAGCTGTCCTGTGGTGGTGTGTGTTGAGTGAGTGAGTGAGTGAGTGAGTGGAGTGTCGGTGGGTAATAGAATAATGTTATTATTATTATTATTATTTGAGGTGCATCAAGTAGAATGGCTGTATGTGCTATATTTTGCGGATAGCGTTAGTTGTATTGAGGAGGAAGGTAATAATAATAAGAGAGGCCAGGCAGGCAGGGCAGGAGGCAAAGTGAGTTAAGTCTCGCAAATGCTGGCTAACAATAAGTCAACTGAATTCACAGCAATTGGCGAAGAGGTAAATGAGTGAGTAAGTTGGTCCGGCAGATGAGATGAGGAGGGAGACTGAACTGAGTGAAGTTAGCTGCAGTGCAATCGCAGATCCCTTCCTACCTTCAGTAGATGGATCACTCCTTAGTGCACATCAGCCAAGAGTTGAAAACTTTTTGATACAAAAAGTACATTCCACTCAAGTACGTTCACCTTATTCCTTGAGACGTTGTTGGGTAATCTAGAAATTTTTCATTTGCATTTCCGTACCCGTAGTGCAAGTTCAGTTCTCTGTGCTCTGTCCTGCTCCTCTTCCCAACAGATCTTCTGCCTCTCCGTGCTGGTGGTGTCGACGAGGAGGCTTCTTGTTCTCGTCTCATCCAGGAGCCCAAGACCCAAGCAGCCTGCCTGCCACTCGACTCCCAACCAACGTCCTCCTCAGTGAGCCAACTCTGAGTCCCGTCATCGCATCGCACTCTCCGTCCGCGATTCACAGTCTCAGCACTCACCTCCGACTCCGTCCTCGCCAACTGAGCTGATTAGGCCGCGACGACACGTAGCTGTGACTGCGTCTCAACTCCACTCCTGCCTTCTCCCTCGTTTCCCTCACTCACTCCGACACAGAATCTGGCCACAGAGAACTTCTCTCCTCAAAACAGTTCCATGCTCTCCTGCTGATTGACAAAACCAGCCACTCCACTGCAAATTGCCGCCTACACCACAAAAACAGCTTCCTTTTCTTTATCTCCCGTGTTCACCGGTAAATCAAAATTTTATCATTTTTTTTCTACGTCTTTAGTTTAATTTTTACGATGCACATTATTCATAGGACGCATATCCCAGGAAATAACAGTTAGAGACGCTAATTGAGTTAAGCAAGGAAATGAGGTGGTTAGTCTAATCATTAAATTAAAACCTCTTCCAAGAAGAAAGCGGAAACTTTCTCAGGTTTTATGGCGAGGGATTTCCGCACTTTCACTCTTCTGCGCACCCGGGTCCTCTCCATGCTTTCTCCCGACTATTTACCTCTTCCCTCCTCTCTCTCTCTCTCTCTCTCTTTCTCTCCACCACGTATATACTACGTACACTTCTCTGTCTTCAGATTTCCGCTCCACAAATATATTCCTTCTTCTTTTTTCTTCCCACCATTATTTTATTTGTTTTGGTGTCTGTCTCACTATCTGGTTTATCTGTTCCTTTTCTTCTACTCTCGTTAAAATATTTTATAGAGCGACTTTACATCCGCTGCTTCAGCTTTTTCAAACTGTTTGACACCCCTACTATACTAACCAAAGAGAGAGAGAGAGAGATCATTAAAAGTTTTTTTCCAATTAACTTCTATGCTCTAATTAATACGAACGAAGAAACAAAAGAAAATAGAATCTAAAGTAAAGTAAATGTAAGTGTGAGTATTAGGTCACGCAGTCCTGTACTTTACGTTAAAGCACGTGTAGTAATAATAAGAGATTTTATCTCAAAAAAGTTTATTTCTTTAATATCTTTTCATTAATTTAGTAGGCTATTATATAATTTTCGTTATTGCACAGCAGTATAATTTTGATTTGTCGGTAGGGCGTTAAACTTAATTCGGTGTGTGCGTACTTAATTATTTAATCCGAAATAATTATATAATTATTATGTTTTATCCAAAATTGTATAGAAAGATGATCTTCAGATAATTACTGCGTCATGCGTCATGTGTTTTTGTCATTCATATTTTCACGTAGGTATTATTAAGAGCCAGAGTAAAATGGTCGTGTGTGCAGTTTACATATTGTCTTCTATTTTAAAATTACTTAGGTATGAGTTGCGTTTCATTTAACATTGTCGATTAAAATATTTAAAATGCTGTAGAAAAATGTTGAAGTATAAAAACGTAGCGTAGGAAACGTAGTTAAAGAAAGATAGATGAATAATGTTTTATATTATTGAAATTGCATCAACTCGTACACATTTAAATCATCTTCGTCTAGTATGATAATTAAAAAATGTGAGAGCTGTAAAGGCAAGTGATGAAAGAAGAATGCTCTAGTGCTATACGAAGAAGGATTAGAGGACAGAAAGCCGCAGACTGCTTAATGTTAGGCACATAGGCGTTATTGAAGTATCCCGTTGCAGGAAGCTTCATTTAACTCTTGATGAATTATTCGGGTACAGAGATGTGACTAAGTATTAGCATTACTGCTGCGAAAACATAACGCTGTCCGAGATAAGAGTGTTTGATGAGGAGCAGTGTACTTGCAGGTCTGTTGCATTAAAGATGGACGTGGTAGGTACTTATTTATTATTCATTAGGTATTTATGTTGGTGTGAACTGTAAGTCTGTCTGGTGAGTGGGAGCAGTGAGGGGATTAGTCAGAATTTAAATAGTCGATGAAAGTGTTTGTTTACATAAGATTTAGTATTTGTGTATTCAAAGTCAAATCTACAAGACACGTCGTCAGTCCATCGGGACTCACCTGCAGAGAAGTCTAAATATAGGTAGAGAGTTATAATAATATACTTTGTTGCATAAGGATGTGCATGTGAAGTTTACAAGATTTGTTTTGTCTTGCTGAGTTTATTAAGTAGATACTCGTGTGTGACTGTGAGGCTTGAGACTTCCTTGACTTGTCGTTGAACTACTTTAACAATGAATTGAATTATGCAACGAGTGGATTGTATTGTAGGTTAGGTGGGACACAAACCAAGTTACTATCTTCTCAAGTTGGACACTGCCAGTTCTTTCAACTAAATATTAAATGCTTCTTTTAAATGTTGCATACAATAATCCGAGTAATTGTTTGTCAGTTCTTGGACTCTTGACTAATATGAGAAAGAAAATGCTTAGAACTTCTCAGTTGTCATCCGTTGGCAACATAAGCCATTTTAATATTAGAGCACAAAAAGGTTTTCGAGAAATGGCTTCTCATCTTTTATACGCTTGGGTATCACGCTCCTTCTCACAAATTGCTAATTCGACGTATCCCTTGAAAGAACTAATTTTGTTGACAATCTCACCGGCTGGGATTTTATTACAAAACATTTTCTCTATTATCCTGTGAACGGATTTCGAATGAGCAATTGTTCCTCTTGCATAATGAACTGAAATAGGAGCAAAGCCGTTATATAGAGATACGCGAAATATTTTCTCATGACAGCAAAGTTTTCTTTCTACCAAAATTACATAGCTACTAACCATAAGTTTGTATCTAATTATTTTCCAATGCTACCAACTCACTATTTTCTGTAATTTTACTGTAGTAAATGCAGAAAGGAAATGTGTTGGCTATTTCCCTTGCTCTTCTGTGAGAGATTTGTTGGTCGGCCTATAAATTTGAAGTTCAAGCTCACATTTGTCTGATGGGACAATGAAGAGGGAAATGTGTGATGAAACTAGGAGTCTATTAGTAGATGATGCATTATCGATAGCAAATGTGCAAAGTTTCCGGACTATTTCTTTGTTTCACAATAAATGTGGTTAGTGAGGGATTGAATGGGAACTGAAGAGTGAGCATTCTCATCACAAGATGAGGAAAGAAGAGAAGCTTAGCAGACACACGTAGATTTAGTCAGGGAAGCATGCTATTATACCTAGATAGATAGAGAGATAGAATTATAGAGAGAAGAAACAGTGACCATGCAATGAGGGAGGGAATTGTTCTTGTATCACGTCGACGGTACTTTTACACATCCCTGCACTGTACTGTGGTGTAGAGAGTGGTGTCTCTTCTTCAAGTCACTGTACTTTACGCAACTGTCAAAATAAATGTACGTTGTGGCTCTAATTCCGTTTCAAAACATTTCTTGCACTGCTAATACCTTGTTACTCGATTCTAAATAGAAGAGCCATGCAGACATAAAGTTTTACTGGCTTATTGAATCATGAAGAGTGAAACTAACTGGAATGAGACGGAGGAAAATAAAAGTATATTTGCTGATCAGTAAAGTACATAAATTGCATGGAGGTATAATGTAGCTAGCTCTATGGTTGCATTGCATGCAAATAATCCTCTGAAAGAAACATTGTGTAATACATGAACAAAGTAGTTTGATGTAGAGAGTGAGTGTCGACTGAAAACAGAGCTCTGTGTGTATAGTGAGTGCTGATGGCTGATGGTTATTTGGGTTTAATAGAAGGACGGAGCTTGTAATAATATTGGCATGGTTTATGCAGCTATTGGTAGTTATGGCCAGGAGGACAGGGATGATATTCAGAGGAGAGGGGAATAAGGAGCGGAAGGAAATGATATTATTATGCAGTGTGAACTCCTGATCAAACATCATAGCATCATTGAAAAAGGAGACAGAAAGAAGCAGCATGTTGTTAAAAGTTTTTAGCATAGCTTCTTATTGGATTCAGATATTATGAGGTAGGAACTGCTAGAGAGCTAATATGCATACATAAGCACAATGAAAGAGAATCTTCTTTAGATAATAATGAGGAAGCGCAAGGGAAGCGGTGAAGTCAAGCGAAGGAAGACTACGAACTCCTGCATATCTAAAGAAGAGAATAGCAATTCGCCAAAGCTGCACGAACTCAAAGATAGTCAAGCCAAAGATTCATATGAAGGCAATTACCTATAGAAGAACAAGTATTTATACTCATCTCTGCTTGTTAGTTAGTTGTACTTGTACTTCAGCTCCTCTCCCTCACTATAAATCTACTTATTTTCTATGTACCTACATAAATTGCTTTCTAGGCTAACAAACGTTGCGTATTTTTACAAAGGAGGCTCATGAGCACCTAGACACGTCCACTCCTCTCCTTTTTGAAAAAGTGTGCTATCTCTGAACTAAATTCTTATAAAATCTCCGATGCGCTTAAGTAGAGGCAAATAGGGAAGGTGAGATTGCATAACCCTACTCGGCCTTACATGTCATAAATGCACATCATCTCAGCAGGTAAGAAAAGGGCAAGACGAGTCAGGCTCACCAGACTACAGATGACAGATGTATTTCATTTGGATAGACAGTCTTCCTAGTGCATGGGAAGGAAGCAGCAATCTACTACACCTCTACTTGCATCTTAACAGCATCACACAACTAGTTCCTACTCATATCCTCCATTATCATAATTATCCAATACATGCTTTACATTCTTCTTCAGAAAAGTAACATGACATACGAATTTTACGATGGACATTACTCTCCCAGCCTTTCCACTCCTCTATCTACACCCCTGCTTACAACACAAAAAATATGTGCCGCAAATAATTCATCTTTAATTCACCACTAAATCCTGCGAAATAATTAAAGTCCTATTTTATGAACTTCTAAATCCTGTGATTGCATTTAATATTATTATACTGCGGCACCTATATTATTGTATGGAGCATCTTTCTGAGGTTCTCCCTCTGCTAAAGCTTTGGTATCTTTTATTCCAGTACCCCGACAAAGGGTATTGGACAGGCTTCTTGCAATAGTTGCAATCAGGCATATGCACGTGCATAGTAATTTCAGTCAGTCTGGTCAGTTGAAACTGAAATTATAAACTTGAGACATCATCGCAATTCAGACACATTGAATGGTGTATTAAACTAAATACTACCCTACTTTCTGCAGTATCAAAACTAAGATGGATATTGTCTATATGTACAGCTCTCTGACAAGGTGCTGAGCGAACCCGTATACCTGTAAATTGTAAATCATGAAACAAAAATTCATTTCCTTCTGCAAAAGATTATATTTTGAGGATTAGTCTTCATTGTAATTATTTATACGTGTAATTAAGAAAACTTTTTCGTCTCTCTTTCATTCTGCCCTTCAACGTCAATTTTGAGTGAGTTGAAGAAATCTCTGTAGTGTCTGTTATACGTGTTTCACCTTTGTAGCTTTGAACTCCTTTGCAACTATTTTCTATGTGGAATGAATTTCGGAGAAATGCTACAGTAAAAAAAACCAGTCCCTAAGAGCTTATTATACTTTTACAAGTGTTTTTGCATGTTGTGTTTTTTGAAAGTGGATCCTTATCACCAATTACCAACAATTAGCAAATTTGTTTGCAGTAAATTTTCATGTCTAACTTGAGCAATTAAACTTGTTGTTCGTATGGGCAACAAATGAATCATCTTCAGATATGTAACTTATATTTGCATATAGATGTTGTGCTAGTAATATGGTATGTACGTTAATTAATTAGCAACGTTATCTCAGTCGAAATTTCTACTGATTCCGAGTTACTTAACACCAGTTAAACTTGATCAACAAATAGTTCCACTGATATGACCCAAGTTGGATTGTCAAAGACTTCAATTTTGTGATGTTCTCTATGCAGTTTGTTCTAAATTTCTGACTCTAATAGAACTACCTTACATGACTAGATTTTTGCAAAGAGATAAAATTGTAGTCAAGTATTTATTTCATTTTAAGTGCTTTTCCAAGTTATTTTCCCTAGACTTTTGGAAAACAAACAAATAAAAGTTTCAGTGTTAAGGCCATTGAAGGTAGACAAGGCAAAGAGCAAGAATTCATGTAATGCAACCCCCACTAATTATTCAAACAAGAAAACATGCAAGTTAAATTGAAAGTAGAAAAATGTAAAGGAAGAATACAAACACAGGTTTTTAACAGCACAACTATCCTAGGTGGAACGGTAGAAGCTATGTACCTACCTAAAATTGTGTAAGAGGTACAGTACACCTTAGTTGAGGAAAACAACAAACGGCGACGAGCCAACATTGCAAATTAGAATGAAAATTATTTTCTTTGCACTGAGGGAAATACATAACCATGTGTAATATAATGAAATGCGTGCACATTTCATTTACTGTTTAAGAATACTTCATGTCAAAAGAAGTAGGCAGAGCCTACCAAAAATTACTTGCTTCGTTGGATCTTCTGCTAAAGGCTGTGGGGCTAAGTCAACGTCATTAGTAAGGCGTGCTCATCTTTCTATGGTTCTTTATATTCGGCCGAAAAAATAATTGTCGCATTGTCAAGACTCAAGCCACAAAATCCAAATTGAAAAAAAAATCGTATAACAATACTCGATTTCATTGTTTTGGAATTCTAAAGCTTGGATTAAACTTGCTTAATATTTTTTGCAATGTAAATATATTTAAAAGTTATCGGCGATGGAATTTTATAGAATCTTTTTAAACTAATATTTTTCTAGAATATTTGTTTTTGTAACTGAAGAACAAGTTAAAGTTTTTTATTATCTTAAACAAGTATTTAACCGTAAGTATATATTAGTACGATACATTATAATATTTGCACTAATTAATAGCAATAGGTATTAGATTGATTGTCTTATTGTGCTGATAGCATTAGCATTTGTTAGAGTGAACAGAGGACGAGAGGCGCTCGTGTTTTTGCAGCCATTGAAATGGGGAATATCTTATATCTCTGGGATGTATTCTATAGTAAGTAGTACTAGGATTTAGTGCCGACATGGCGCCTAGTTGGTAGCCTGCTTGGTAAGATATTTTAAATGAGCGGTAATTCCTGGTCACTCTTTGCTAAGAGTTGAACTAAACCTGCTCTGGTTTTAGTTTATTAGAGAATTTCTTGTTTAACTTGGCATTAATTGAGGGAACGTGAAATTGAGTAGTAGAACTAGCAATGTTTTGCAAAATATTATGTCAATAAGTCAAAGTTGAGCAAAAGTGGCTTTCTCTCCGATATAATCTGAGTGAGTTATCCCATTGAAGCAATTCAATGTGTTTATTTTGTTAGTTTTTACTAATTATCATGTAAATCTCTAAGAAAGGAAAATGTGAACATGTTAATTCTATTGCAGTCAAACAAGTAGTTGTTTTTGTAGTTCTATATTGATGTGTAATAAATGTTGTTGGATAATATACTTTCTAAGGAAGCTATTGATATCGATCCAGTAATTCTTGTAATAGCACTTTACGAGCATTCTGTATAAAATTAGTAGCAAGAATTAGATAATAGTAGATAGCTGATGGGAATCAACTGCTTCCCTTACCTACATCTTTGTATAAAGCTTGACCTCAAGAGAAAGGTTGTGGTCAAAGAAAATCAAATGCACTTTCAAGTTAGGGGTTTAACGGCTACTGAGATTGCGAGATGAATAGCAAATCCAGAAATGCACATTAGATAGGTACTTATCTTTGAGTCATTACTACTTTTTGCTCAACTGTGTGAATACCTATGTAGGTATGTATCCTTACATAATAGACAACATAAGCTTTGCAAATTCCCGAGTGAGAGGAAAGGAAAGAGGATCTAGAAGTCAAAAGAAACTACCTTTAGATGTAGTAATCTCTCTGTTTCAGAGTTTTACCATTTCACATCACATCCCCTCACAATCAGTGTAAATGTATCGCTCTGAACAGATAATATAGTTGAGAATCAAACAACTTGGTTCTTACAACTTGCTAACTGAGAATTTTTGCGTCGTTTCAATTGCAATAGATTGGTTGTTAAATTGCAATGCACTTAAAAACGTACGTAGAGAGTCAAGAGAGAATAACAACTGTAAATTCTGCACTGCATGTGCGCGCAGTTGTTGTTAGTTGCAATTACATTCACACTGTATTCGTACATTTGAGAATTGCTATGTAGTTTTGTACTTGGCTATTTGCAATGAAGTTACAGCTCTCTGGATGAGCAGAGATTTGAGCTGTGGCTGTCAGGTTGGCAATTCAATGGCCTAATATGCACGGATACACGAGAAAAGAAGTTGGAAAAATGCACTGGAATAATTACAGGGTATTTGCCATCATTAAATGCATTATATAGTATTGTGTATATCCACATATTATTATCTACTGCCCATTTGCACAGAGGAAAATTCTGCAGATCCAGGTAGCATCATTCACTCACTCACTCAAGTTGTAAGTAATTCATCTTGCAGTGTTTATTCAATGCAACTTTTTTCTTACCACAACATGGTAAACGAAACTTTTGCTATTGCTAACTACGTCGTTACTGTAATTTTATAGCATTTATTTAACGGATGAAGTCTCTATCTGTGGTTACCTATGCATTTATTACAGTGATGAGTGATGATGTTGTTAGCTGCAAAAATTTTTATGATAGTAAAATTTTGTGGCGCTTCTTCCTAGCGACTGTGACTGGACACAATAAATTACTCGGAGAGTTAAACTGAATCCAAACATTGTCCTGTCATAAAAAGTACATTCCTAGATAAATACATGATACCTGAGAAAATCTAACAGTTGGGCCTTCTTCAGTCTGTGCTGTATGTATATATTACACAAGGGCTGTTTATGTAGGTAAGAAAGAGTCGGTGGAAAGAAGCAAGATCTACCTATTGTCATGTCATGCGATCTGCCTCATGTAATGCATTACAAATACAAATAATACTACGAGGGGTCAAGATTCGCAAATTAGGCTTCAGTCTCAGTGAGTGAGATTGCTTCTAGGATTTAATCTCTTCGTGATCTGCACAGTACATCACAACTAACACTAACACATCAGCCTTACGCTACGTACAGGATTATCAAAGGCAGGCAAGAGGTTTCCTATTAATTAGGCAGCTATCGGTTACTACTTAATAACCAACAAGAGTGAGTCGTATAGAAACAACCTTGTAGAATCCTGAGCATATTTCCTAGGAGGGAGGGATGTGCAAATAGCTAGATAAGACTACATGCCTAGCTAATACTGATAATTTCATCTTCGGAATTAAGTAGCCTGGCAAACAAACATGTAGCTTCTCTCTTAAGTATTATATATACAGGCACCTAAATTAATTCAACTTCATTATGAAAGTATAGTTCGGCATTTAAGTAGCTACCTATCTCTTATCTGTTCCACAAGACTATAATTTATATCGTCCAACATTTTATAGTTATAGGATCCCTAATGGCGCCGTAAATATATAAATACCGCAGTAAAAGGAATTTGATTCGATCTAGTTCATTACTTTTGCATTGTTTATATCTGTGGCATTACAACAACGTCTTTATATTTAGCAAACTCTCCTTAGGCTTTCAGAACATACTCACAACTACATACAAGGCAGTTCACAAGCACAACATCCGACTTTTATCAGTTTGCCATTTAAGAAAACATCTATCCAAAGGGCTCTATCCGATCCCCATCAACTATGACTCGTATCTATTGCCTAGCTAACCAAACATAGACTAAAGTTCCTAAAGGAAATATTAATTCCATACAACCTATTCACTTATTTGTAGGCCAGTTTGCCGAAAGTCGATTTGGCAAAAGTTTTTATTTACTGACGGACAATTTGGCAAATCCAAAGGACAGTTTGGCGAAATGTTTCTTTCATGTTGCAACTTTTTTTTATTTCAGCAAGATCTCATGTCAATACCATAAATTAAAACTTATTTCAATTAGCAAATGATCATTTCAAATCAAAAGCAATTATTTTTCTGAACTTTGAAAATGGAAATAGCCTTTTTACACAGTCTATCAGTGCCGCCTCATTCACATTTCGTTAAACTCACCGAACGGGCCAAACTGTCCTTAGGTATCAATTTTGAGTAGTTTTTGTTTTCGCCAAATTAACTTTTGTCAAACTGACGGAAAACCATTTAGTCTTTAGGCTAACAACTGCGTAGTATGTGAGTTCACCAGTTCACATTCAAGATCATTACGGACATACTTTAGGTTCTGGAACTGGGAGTAAATTGTTGATCATCCCTGATTACTTTATTTTGTGCTTTGTCTACTCTGTACTTAGTGCAATGTTTTTCTAAGATCCCCATAGACAATTTCTTCGCATAGACAATTTCTCGTTCCATTTCATGGCACAATAGTTAGATATCTGATGATAGTCGTGTTTTTCTCACATTCTTTCACCATCACATCATATTTTCAAATGGAACAAATTTTTTCGGTAATAAAATAAATAGCTCGTACCTTATACGTAAGGATACATATAGATTTACAAATCTAGAATAGATTCTGCAATACACTTACTCTCATACTTAATACTACTTTAAGTAGTCATTCTTAAATAATTATTATGATTGATTTATAGAGAATTTTAAACATTGAATACACTATGGAAGCTGAAAATATTATAATATATAAATGTCGGATAAAATATTATTAGTAATAGAGATAATGATACAAGATATTAGTATAAGAAAGCTATAAGCTCACTGACTTATTTAATTTGCATCTGTTCGTGCATGCATGTTGAGCTGAAGAGATAATCTAGTGGTACATGTAGTAAATAGTAATATAGAGATTGTTTTTCAACTTGAAAGATACACATGACACTATAAAGGCAACATAATAGGAAATAATATCTTTGCCGTGTGCAATTGCACAGGATAATATTATGTTACCTACATCCTAGGCATCGCACCAGTATTATTTTGCGAAGCTATAGAGATGTGAACGCGAATGTTTCAAGTTGAAGTTCATTAACATGTAAGAGAGGAAGATAATATTATAGATACATACATCTATCAATGAAAAAATAAATGCTTAGTCGATAAAGGTGGGAATGGAAACTGATTGTGCGAGAGGGTGATAGTCAATAGTGTGTGCATGATAATTAAACCAGCCACTCACTCACTCACTTCCCTCACGACCAATTGAAATTCACCAAGCATCCTTTCATGTTGCACAATAAAAATAAACAGTAAAGAAGTTCGAGTGATTTACATAGTGCAAAAGAAAGATGTGCCTAGCTAGGCGACTAAAAGTAACTGTCTATGGAAATTAAATATAGTAAATTATTATTCAATGAGATCAATTGATGAAAGAGAGCTGATAGAATGTATTCGAGTCAGTGACAGTTATGTGACGAAGATCAGTTAACAGGCTTACGATCAAGTAGGCGACAGCTTATCTTTTCTATTGCACAAACTATTACGAGTTGATCTGAACTGACATCTTCAGGGGACGCTGCAGTGGGGAATCCTGTGGCTACCTGGTGATCAACAAAATAAAATCTATCTTGTAGGCCATGGCTTTTGCATGCAAACGACGCTTTGTCAATTATTCAAAATACTTCCCTTCTGTATCCAATTAACTTACATCCCAATATTGAAAGAATAATTGAAATAATGCGCATTCCTTTAAAATCGTTGTATTACGAGTTTCTGGAAATCAATATTATTATACAAAAGAAGATTTAAAGTCATTATTATATTATTAGTGGATTATTGTTTTATTTTAAAAATTATACTCGTAGAGATACACTTCCTGTAAATACGTTTTATTCACACATGTAGGAAGTCTCAAAAATTCTTATTGCAAATTCCTCTGTTGAACATTTTTCAATGGCTTCTTTAACACCTCAATAAAATTTTATTTGTTAGAGTCTCCATGTTGATCTTGTCTCTGCTTTGTTTGGGTTTGGTTTTCGTGTACCAGTTTTTGTGCTTTGTTTCTTTTCGTTAACTGATCTTCGAACATTATTCATGAGAAAAAACTTGTAGTTTAGACAATAGATTTAAATTGCTTATACTTACAACATCATCAGTTCTATGTATGAAATTATTAAACTTGAATAGCACGCTACTTGTGGGCATTACATACACCTGAGAGAGCATGAACCACTATGGATATACCGTTTGTTTATGTGCAAGAAACTACCAAAGGGCTCACTGTGGGCTCTTTTTCTCTATCATAAAGAAATTTTATACGATAGCATGTATACATTAAGTTATAAGTATACGGCATACAAAACACTCTCCTTTATTTGTGACATAATAAATATCTCATCACAAATTGCTGCACTATCCTATAGATTACAAGTGCTGTTATATTGGACGCAGTAAAATATTTGGACGGCTTTTAATAATTACTAATAGACTTCTCACTTCCTAAGTCAAAATTGAAAGAAAAACTAGAATACGACTGACGCTTTTGCTGTGCCGTGTATGCTGATGATACATAAAAATATCTACCTATATCCTTCGATCCTTTCCAATGTGATATTGACACGCATCATGCACTTGTGCAACAAAATTAAGTCTTGGATATTAGATTGGGAGGAAATGACAAGGGACGCTGACCTTCCCCAATTTACTTTAGTCTTACAGCATCTTGTCACAATAGTACTTTTAGTTATACGGACATTTAATTTAGTTACAGTTTTTCGCTAAAAAAGAGGTTAGGCAATATATTTTCTACGCAGAACACATGAAAAAATGGTTAAAATTAAAATCATATTCACTAAAACTTTTAAATTCCAAATTCTATGAATAGATTCAGCACTGTTAATTTTGAAACATCAAAGTATGTGTTTTTTGACTGATTGGGCTGTTGTGATCAATATCAATAATTTATCAAAGATGCTTGTTGATAGTAGTAAGCAGTAAGTAAATACATATTAGCTTTCATTCGTGTTCTCTGTTGTTGGCTGGTAGAAAGATGACTCAGAATTTTTAACTGAAAGTAGCTACTCTCATCCTTTCATCTAGGTCCCTAGGTCGTTTGTGCGTTTATGTTACTGGAAATAAATTAGACATGCCCATGTAAATCAAAATTTGATTTATGCCACACGCTCTCACGCTACTATAATATTACTTATCTTTATTAGATGTAATTCTTGACTACTAATACTCATTAAAAACTCGAAGATAGATTGGTGTTTGATTAACTTGAGAGTAGAAAAATACTTGTTTAAACGGTAGCAAAAGAAACAATAAATAATCTCTAGCTCAGCTGCACGTTCTATTAGAAAAGCTACCTATTTACTAGTTTCCATGCTCGTTCCTGAGTTGAGCTTTTGAATATTATGTCATGATCTCATGTAAATTGTTACGCATATCGTGTGTACAAGTAAGTTTTATGTCGAATTATATCTTCGATAAACAAATACTTACAGCATTGCACTTGTAGTACATAGGTAGTCCATATCATAGCTTTATCATAATATTTTATTCCCTCAATCAGTTAAGTCAATAAATTTAATATTTTGAATGTAGCTTGAAAGCTATATTATTTAATTCATCACTGATATCATTGTGTTGTCACTACAGATGTTCTATCAAGTTGCTGTAAATCCATGCAATACGAAACAAATTTTAATTCTTCAATTTTTAATATGCAAAAATTAGATTTCAAAAATTGTAGTTGCGAAATTATATGAAATAATGGATGGGATTAATGCAGTGGAGACGAGCTTTAAACAAGATTCAGTTTGAATATGAATAGTAAAGAGATAGTTTCATGGAATCTGTGGCTTAACCTTGGGTTGGCTCTGCTGCGTTATTAACAACCAGTTACAGAATGCTTGTGCTTAATAAAAGCTACGCTTTCTGAATGTGTATAAGATGCAGTAGTGATTACTACAATTGAAAACAAAACGTAATGAGTATTTGCATTTAAATGGCATACAGTTAGTAAAATTGCTCTTTTTTGTTTGTTTGCATGTGAAGCTGATATTTTGGAGAGAGGGAGATTGATTTGCTGACGAGACACCCAGTGATTAATTGTTCGATTGATGACCAGTAAACAGTTGAAAATGACGGCTGACCAATGGCTGTCAGTCCCGTTTGTGCTTCTTCTGTTCCTCTTTCCCCTCGTTTCTCATGCAAGTAAGTACCTACCCATTATTCTCATTTATGCATGTCTATAATAATAACATTACAGGAGGCTCTTCTCATACACTAACTACCATTCATAGAGAAATGCTAATGAATGCACTATAAAATATATCGCAAAGTTAAAGAACAACAAAGTTGTGGTATGTAAATTTATTATGCTAAATACCTCTAGTAGATATTGTAGATAAGATTAAATTACCTATCTGCTCATCTCAACTTTTTTCGGATGGATGTACTGTTATGAGGAGCCAGACTTGCCCATACGAATATTAAATATTTAAGCAAAGTTTTAAATGCGCTCACAATGCAGTGCACTAATGAGCTGGAAATTCCTCCCTAGCCACCGATCAAATCTCTTTTATGTCTAAATCCCTATTGAATTTTAACAATGAATCAGAAAATATAATAATACTCAAATGTAAACAAAACTGTAAACAAACCCCCGAAAATTACACTGCAGCTGTTAGCCGTTCGGCTTAAAAATGTTTTTGCCAAAGTGAGTTCTTGTTCTGACAAGGCTCTATATACTTTTATTAAATGCTTATTAGTTAGGTACCTCAACTTGCGAATAATTGAAAGGAATTAAACTCAGTTTTAGGATTTTGTGTGTAATTCTGGTGCGGAGAGAACTGACCGGACTGGACTGGTCTGACTCCTTTATTAGTACTACTATATAGATTGGCAAATAGTTTTGCACTTGTTTGTGTCTATGTCAGTATAGTTACTTTACTTAGTACTTCTGTCTTTCTATTTCATTTTAAGAGCTTTATGTACTTTTGGCAAGTTAGTTCTCATGTTGCTTTATAGCAATGCCTAGTGGTTTTCAGAGTTGCCACTTTAGCATCTAATGATGATATTAGGGAGAAACAGAAATTTATTGCATACTTTTGCTCTAAACCAATAAAAGTCAAATTCTATCTTAACCAGAAACGAGGTTTTGTCATGATACGCATACTACTATAATATACTAGACATATCTGTTGGTCTTAACAACTCTGGCTAATATCAACAAAAGTAAAGGAAAGAGTTTGTGGCCTTAACCTGCAGCGTGTTTGAGTCTCTCAGACAGAAACGCTTCTCAACTACAGATACGTGCACTGAACTACATTTGCATTTTTTCTTGTAAATCAACAATGTTAAATAAGTGTATAACATTATTCAGTTGTTACATTGGATAATGTTGAGTAACGTTATGTAGTTTAGTTGTGAGTAATGTAAAATGAAGAAGACTCCTCCAATCTTCTCAGAGAGTCGACCAGAGTTGATCTTGTCCCACTGAGTTGGCTCTTGCTCTGTGAGCAGATATGACGCTCTGCTTAGTTGTACTATTCTAGCCTAGATATGCGTATTAAGAAGTATTAGTGAGAGAAGAGAATGAAGTGGATTGGATTGAAATTCAAGGTGGCTTTTCGAGACGAGACTAGAAGACAGTCTGTGGCTGTTGAGCGGAAGACGCCGTCGTGTAGTAGAATGCTGCAGCGTAGGGTTATCTTTTAGCTATTGTCCTCTTCTGTTACATAATTTTGTCTGATAGTCAAGTTGCTAGACTAGACAATGCAATGACCACGATAATAACAATGACATTGTCTTTTCTGGTTTCCTTTCTTCTCCAAGATCCTCATCTACCTAAAACCCTACTTATAAAATCTTAACTGTATTTCATGCGTATCATATTTTACATTATGACTTACGTACCGAAGTTCCCTCTTGGCTATTGTTGTTGCAATAGATACCTTATTGAAGTATAACAATGCCCATCTCTCACATTTACGAGTCACAAATACCGTAGCAGTAAACAGTAATAAGACTATTGGACGAAACAAGATCACAACATATATTTAGCTCTATATCACAGCACTTTTTCCATACACTCCTAATTATTTGGGGAAAACATATTCATTTTCATCATTTGGGGATTCGTCTGTAAAGTAACTCGATCAAGTTATTTTCAATGTGTAGACAATAGAGTATAAAGTCGTCATGTCGTAAAAGCCGTAAATACATGATGCATGTATAATTTACATGCATAAATATATTTCATGCTGTAATTAAAAATCGTGAGGCATTTATGGCAATAAAGGGCAGGCAACATATATTCTCGATACTCTGGTACACAATTAAGTATTGTCCCAAATTCATTTTATAAAAAATGCAAGTCAGTTTAAATTTCGTTTTTGCGCTTGAAAAACATTGATGAATATAACTTAATGCGTCGCTTCTAGAGTATTTGAATATAAATAGGTAGTAAAATGCAATCTCTTTGTTGTGCATCATTGTTTTCAGTTAGTTGACATGTATTCTCATATTATTAGAATAGTTTTTGCTCTACAAAAGAATAGCGAGATGTGAAAATATCTAGTCAATTTTACCAAAAATTGCTGCACCAGTTTTGCACATTAAAATGGCAAAAAAGTAATACAAACTGAAGTGGTAGTCATGACAAAAGAATTTCAATTCTGAATTTTAGCTATACCACATTTAAAACGCTAGTGTTAAATGAATTAAAGGCGTTATTGGAGTGAGGGAATGTCATGACACACTGAGTTGTACATTGTGCATATTAAATTACTTAGCGATGAGATAGTAACAAGAGTCGCATCACAGGAATAATAGGATTTATTTTCTAAACATGTTGTATTCCTGTATTTCACTGTTAGTGTGTAGTAGATTTTTAGGAAAAGTTTAATGTTATTTTTATTGCTGATGAAAGTGATTGCAGGATTGTCGCATTTGATTTTTCATTGTGCTGGGTGGTTTCTTGGGGTGGGTTGAATTTCCTACTGCTAGCTTTGTACTTGTGTCTGTGACTTGCACGGATGAATAAGTATAATATTTATATTCATAAGAGCGACAAGTCGTGATCGTTGACAAGACACGACAAGAGTCAACATCTCACTTCCACACAGTTCAGCAGCAATAACCAGAAATCTTTCCTCGCTCTCTCCTCGACGTGCGTTAGCACGTCTTCCTTCTGACGGATTGCCATTCCGTGTTCCTCGGGATCTGGATCATCGTCCCGTGCTCTCCAACGTCACCAGAAACGAGGGCCTATGAATAGATTTTCCTATGGCATGCATAAATCCCTACACTGGCCTCTTGTGTATCCTAGCTTCAAATCTACAAGATGTGCCACACTGCGAATGTAATATACCTTAAAAGAGTCAGTCTCTTAAGTCCAGAGATCAGTAGGCAGTCAAAGAAAATGTGAGAAATGAGGAGATATGGTTCCATTGCAGGTGTCATTTCACGTCGGCTCTACACAATCATTTTTCTATATGCTCCATCAACCCATGATATTCAGACAATTCAGACAGGGTCGCAGAAAAACTCAAAGTTCATGTTTTCCCTTTTTGCACATGAACGTTCGCAAGAACTTTTGAATTTTTTTGCTTTGATACACATTTCCCCAATTTAGTGGCAGAAATTATATTACGACGTAAAGCAAATGAAAAAGGAAATATGGAAACATAATAATATATCTAGGTGTGACATTTTTAAGGTAAACAACGTTGTTTTTGTTATTATATATTAGAACTGTAGTAACAGTGATGGTATGAGTAGGATAATTTTGTTGTGGTATAGATTTCGTGATGTAAATCTTGCAAACTGTAAAAATTGGATTGCAAATGGCCAGAGAGTAAAATAACTGAAGCTATATACTCATCTCTAGCTAACCGAATGTATGTTATGTAACGGTGAGAAAGCCTTGAGCTGAGGAAATGTTGTTGATAGGTATCAGTAGGGAGAAAATAGTAATTAGAGTGCATTTATATTCACTGTATATAAGTTCATGAAATGTAGCATTTTTCGTGGCATGGAAAGCCAAAGGCAAATTCCACATGAATGATTTTCATTTTTACTGTTTTATTGTACCTGTCCATTAGTAGGACTGAAATGCAGAAGATGGATAGCAAAAAGCTGTTGACCTGTGAACTTCATGTTTTACTGCTTGACGCAAATTCTCATTCAATTGATTTATTTTCATGTGCATGCTATTTGTCATCGTGTATTACAACTATGTTGCTTGTTTATGTCGACGGACTCGAACAGTACACTTTTCTTTGCTCCTATGTAATAATGGAGGAGTGCACTGTAGAATTAAACTGAGATAATGCAATGTACTTTGATGCACTAACGTAACGTAACATCTCTCTCCATCTTTAATAGTCCAAACCTTATCAATTTTAAATAAAAGAACATAGAGCCATTTACATTAAAACATAGAGACATGACAAGGACAACATACTTGCCGAGAAATGCAAACGTGTTCCTATTCTGCAGTTTAGTCTTTGGCCGGTTAACGTAGTAAATGATACGCTTGTCCCCTTCCAATTTCCCATTCCTAGCCTCACATTTATAAATCTGTGAGACTGTAAGAATGGCATTTCTTATATCTACCTACTATACATCACAAACAACCTTTACTTAGACACACGTTTTTGTCCCTCTATCTTTTTATCCTTACTTTCTAATTCAACTTGACCAACTACATTTCCCTGACTACTAAAAACATTGAAATCTTGTTTTATTTCCATATGACTTCACTGTAAAATGTCGAAAATGTCGACAAGTGACTCTTTATATTAAATAACAACAGCACACTGCTCATTCTGCTGGGATATAAATTTTTTATGTGTATCTTCCGCATTTTGATAAAGCAATTGACTTTGTTTCCCTTTGTTGACTGTGATAGCCATCTTGATGATGGTTGCGGCGTATTTCTTAAACTATATGCTGGATACATTCCAATGCAACACGTTCCTTCACTTTTTTATCTGACATAATTTAAACAAAAATATTTGTACAAATTGCAGGTGTGATTTTAAATTCTAGTTGTAGTATATTCTATTCACATAACAATTGCATAACTTCGCAAAATAATTAAATATTTTTTTCTTTTATTGCGTTTCAGCTCCCATTAACCGACAAGTGGGGATAAGTGAGAATGTATTCATTACTGTGCAAAACGATACCTACGGAAATGAACAAAGAGGTAAGTCATCAATTTTATGTATTTCGAAGACAACTACTTATAAACCATTTATTAGCAAGTAAATACATATTTAAGCAAAGGCTCCCGGTAATGTATCAATTAAAATGTGGTATTATATTCCCCCTGAGAAAGAATCAAGTACCTACACAAAAGTAACAGCTTTGAAGGAATACTTTTTAAATATTATGTTGAAAGCTAATGCTATAGTGTTAAATATGGAAATCTATGACATTTGATTTTCTGGTTCATCTTAGAAAAACCGAATTTTATAGTTACGTTTAGTATTTTATACGCAATACTTATCTTACTCTGACTGGGAATATTTGATTCAATCGGGATATTAGGAAGAAATGCTATGTAAAACCAGGAAAAGTAAGTCCCTTTCCGTTTCACATTTCATTAACTTTGAATGACAGTCAGTTAGGCGTAATCTAATAATTGGCATTCTGACATAAAACATTTAAAGAATTAAATAGGAAATTGGAATAAGTCTGCCATGAATCGTTCTTTATGTTTCATCCTGTAGCTATTTAGTGCATCTATACCTGATTTTCCATCTTATTTATTGAGATGTATCTGAAGTCTTCATTTTTTGTTGAAATTGCTCAAGCAGAAGTTGAGGTAAAACACCTGATCACTGTTGAACATGTAGAAAATAATCATTTCCTTTTAACCATCCTCATCATTAGTATCATTAATTGAGGTATGACAATAATAATGGAAATAATTATTAATTAGCCTCTGAGGCAAGAGTTTTTTTCATTATATTATATAATGGTTTTTGGTTTGCATGAAAGGAAAACTTGAGTGATTTTACAGTCAAATTCTATGAAAAGGATGCAATGCTCATTGCATATGTTGCAATTTAATTATAGAAAGTTTTGTCCCAGAAATTATGCAAGTTTCGTTGTTTAAAGTCACTGGAAATAAACATGAACGAAATAACGAACTACTCCTTTTATTAGTAAACATTAAGTGAATTTTAGAGAAATAAGTAATTAGAAGAACGGGTATTTAGAACTTGCAATTGAGGCAGTTTAAATTCTAGTTACACTACTATATCCATTATATCGAAAATTAAAGTAGTTCTTATTTACCCAATATGATATATTGAGTTATATGTTTTTGTTTGTGGGTAGTCCCGTTTGGAGTGTGGCGTGGGAGGCGGGTGGCCACAGAATTTATTTAATGATCCATTTTGAGATACTCAAAAACCCAACAACTATATTCTGATGCAAGGTTGATATTGGTGAAGAACGAACGAAGCAGTTAATCGAAACTTTATAATTATCCTACGTAGGACCTAGTTAAAGTTTGCTATTGCGTCAATATAATGCCGCCAATGAAAATGTAATGTAGCATATAAATCGCACTTGTAAATTTCAGAAGTATTTAATGGATTAATTTTAAGGAAAACGTGGCTGAAAAGGTGTGGGTTTAAATTCGTCGGTAATATTATGCCTTGTTTCTAGTAGATATATATAAAGGGGTTCTGTCACCGTGCGTAAATATAAATTAAGAGATTAGCTAAAACGGGAATCTCTTTGGGAAAGATGAAATTGAATGGGAGGCGAGGAGTTTTGCTGGAATCGACGAGAAGCAATTAGCTAGATTGTGTTCCGTTCACTCAATTAAAAGTTGACCTAATTATTTGCAGTGTGTTCAATTGACGCTGTGACCTACGTGGACGGAGACTCAATTCCTACATCATCGCCTTGCGAGCACTGCATTTGCCGTCCACCTGGATTTGCCTGCACCATAATTAGCTGTGAATATCGTCCTGGATGCAAGGCACTGAAGAGATCAAACCAATGCTGCCCGGAATACAAATGCGGTAAGACCACTCATTTTCCCATAATAAATAAATCAACTCAATCCCCTCCTCGAAACGAAGACGCCTCAGCCTCTGAATTCCATTTTCTCCGGCGCTTCGTCTGTCCCTATGGCATTCGGTGGGCTTCCAATCTTTCAACAAATCTGTAGTAAACCCGTCTCACTTTGACTCTACTCAATAAAATCAGATAATAATAAAGCGAATCTAAATCTCAATCTGCTCAGGCAATATCCGAGAGCCCTTTTTAATAGGCTACGGCTAAAATTACTCTTCTAATAATTCGCCGTTGGCTAAAGTCATATTTAATCAAGATTAGTCACTAAATTTTCTTTGCGATCCTCAAAAACTGAACGCTGTCCCCATAACATTAATGTCCCACCACTCTCAACACGTTGCCCCTCTATAATAATAATGCTTATAATTATTAAAATTTTGCTACTAAATTTAAACGGACTTCATTGATCTTGAATGGATTTCAGAGTGTGAAAAGGATGGGAAAATTTATCAGAACGGTGAGAAGATTCTCGACAACAACAACCCTTGTGAAGTTTGCTACTGTCAAGGCGGAGATGTCATCTGCGCTGTAATTGACTGTTTCTGGCGAAGTGACTGTCAGCCCCGTTATATTGAAAATAGATGCTGTCCTTTGTACGATCACTGTCCACCACCAGCAGGTACATTACTACCACACTGCTTTATATTTATTCTCCATTGAAATAGTGTGCATAAGATTTTCATGCAGATCCCACAAGGACGACAAAAGGAGTTTACAATGATATCATTTAGTACAATCTATTCAGTTGCTATTTGTTTCAGGGATACTCTGATGTTTCCCCTTCTTTTTGTGTGTATTAATCGGAATGACTTGCATTGCAGATGTAGGACCAACTCGGCCAACGCGCCCAACAATGCCAACGACGACGCCAGTGGAAGGAACATTCTCTTGGTTCAACACGAGCTCTACGGCCTACGAACCGTCTTCTCCAGTAACAACCACTACAACGAGCACGACAACAACCACAACTACAACAACGACAGAGAAGATAGCCGAGTCTTCCCCCATTCCCTCGTCTGCTGCTCCTGTCATATCAGAAGAGTCATCTCGGCCATCCGTGCCCGTTCCGGCTATTGAGAATGAAACAGTAGCTATTAGTCAAGTGGCACTGGATTCAGAAAATAGTATTGACCAACAGCCACAAAGCACTGAGCCTGAATCTGTTGCTCCAGTGGTAAATGCAAGTTCTGATATTCTACCGTCTGAATCTGCAGCAGTTATCGAGTCCACAATTGTAATGAACCTGAAACCGATTCTGCTAACAATTAATCCAACGTCAGTGAGCCAAGTGTCTATCGTTTCACCCACAGAATCTACTCCGGCACCATCAACAACAACGACTACAAGTGCTACACAAGGATTAGAAGAATCCACAGCGGAGCCAGTGGCAGAGCCTGAGCCTGGAAATATTGTCGCTGATGGTATTATTGCCCCGACCGAAGCATTGGGAGATGTCGTCACCGTTTTGTTAACTGAAACGGTTTCCGCGTCGGCAATTATTCCAGATATTGAGCCAACGTCTGTGAGTGTCAATGAAATGGAGGGGCAAGCTACTTCCTCCTCTCATGGAGTCAGTGTGGATGCCAGCGCTATTTTACCAACTGAGGGAATATTCCAATCGGATTCTGTAACAGAAGAACCTCTGCAACAAGATTCAGTTGTACAAACGACAGTTGGAGCGAAGGAAGAAGAGGCTCTACATGTAGAGCCAGAAATCACCACACTATCTCCCTCTGTCTCCCAAGAAGGAATAGTCCAGGACGAGGAAGTTAGACCTGTTGACTCCGTCTCCGAACAATCAGTCCCAGCCACAACAGAGGATGCTAATGCATTGCAAGATGAAATTAAACCAGAAATTCCGGCTTCTGTCATTGTTCCTCCAGCAAAACCTGAAGAGGTCATTAGCGAACAGGAAATTCAAGTGAATGATTCTCCAGCCAATGATAAAATTGAAATTCACGCTTTTGAAGCGGCTGCAGTTCCCAACCAAAACCTTCAACCACCGAAATATGATCCAGAAACTATTTCTCATGATGAATCTCCAGTGCCAACTACAGAAATTCCAGTGGAAAAAATTCAAGACGATGAGCAAAATGACGAAGTTGCTAGTCCTACTACAGAATCTCCTGTAAATGACGAACCGGCTGTCACAGTTGCTCAAGATCAATCCGTTCCTGATGTTGACGTTCAAATTCAAGATTCTCCAGTTGTACACGTTCCAGAAGAAACTATCAGGGCCACTGACTCACCAGCCTCTGAGGATCTACCTGTTACTTCAGTACCGGAAGATAAAGAAATGGCTGACTCGGTTGTTACGACAGAACAACCCAATTCTAATATTGAATCTGAAGAGAAACACGAAATCTTGGCAGATGAGTCACCTGCAACTAGTTCTAGTGTGGTTAATCAAGATGTCGTTACAAATTCCCCCATTATTTTTGTTGTCGCTCCGGGACAGGAAGAATTTTACGTTTCTGTACCCCATAATTCTGAGCCAGTGAAACTTTTGGATCCTGCTGCACAGGAAACTGAGCAAACAACCGTTTCCTCTGAAAGTGTGCCACTATCTGACTCCGCAGCAAATCTTGTGGATGATGATACGTTTGAAATTGTTCCAGAAAACGACCGAGCTCCACCCCCGGTGCCGGTTATTTTGAGTCAGACTAAAGAAGATCATAAGAGTCCAGTTGTTGAAGAAAACAAAGAATCTGTTCCAGTTTCAGCCCAGCAAGATGAACCCGTAGTGACAACAATTCGAAGTGACGTGAAAGTAGACAAGGAAGAAGAGACGGGAAAAGATGGAGATGAAGATACAATTGAAGTCGCCGGTCTGGATAATGACAACAATGCACCAATTCAGGCTGACGAGCCTTCAGCAGCGACCACTCTTCCAACAGAAGTTGTAAAATCAGAAAATAAAGAGCAAATTAAGGAAATGGAGAAGAAACCAATTGTAGAAACCGAAGAGGAACATTTAAGTGATGGGGTTGTTGAAGTACTTTCTGGTGTAGCCGAATCCAGCACTGGTGCCCCGAATGCCATTCAAGAAGAACATACAAGACATGCAGATGAAGTCGAACATCTTGATGACGAGGCTCTACCTCTCGCAGATCAAGCCGTACAAATAAACGCAGAACTCAGCGAAAATGATATTGTTAGAAACACAGAGAGTCCTACGAGAGATCCTATTTCTGAAATTGTTGCCGAAAAGTTGTCAGATGACGTCGTTACAACCGTTTCTCCAAAAGAATCTCTGGAAGATGAACAACAGTTCCTAAATGACGAGCCACAAGCTTTTGACGAACCCCAGACCACTACCGCTACAAACACAAAATCAGAAAAAGTTGTAGAGAAAGTTGAGAATAAAATCGTCAAAGTTGTTGAAAACGAAGATATTCTAGCCGATGAAAATGTGCAAACTACTGTTAGTCCCCAATATAACGTGCCTTCCAAAATTGAACACGATGAAAACCAAGTGCAATTTGATGAGGTTGTAACAACAGCAGTACCAAGTGCTCTTTCTCCTGCTGTCGGACAATTGGATGTTGTGCTGTCTGACCAGACTGTTGAAATTCACAATCCTGCAATCGGGGAAGAGGCAGAGCCACTCTCTGATCAGGCTGTTGAAATTCACAGTCCTCCAACTTCAATCCCGATAAAAGAAACAGTTTCAGAGCAAGCGGTAGAAAGTAGCAATCATCTTCATGGAGAAGAACCAGAAATTCTTTCAGATCAAGCAGTAGAAATCCATAGTCCTACCCTTAGTCCTGTGCATGACGAGGAGTTAAAAGAAATGCTTTCAGATCAAGCCGTTGAAATTCATAATCCTGATGTTGAAGAGGAAAAAAGTGTTTTTGACGAAAGAATTACCACTGTGCAACCGGAGATTGAGCTAAAAATAAAAGATGGACCTGTGATGAATAAGGTGCAGAAAGTTGCGGCGGTGTTAGCCACTGCCGCAAAGGTTTCCGAGCCAGCTCTTCATGAATTAGCAAATGATCAACCCATTCAGAGTGAAAGTGCCACAGTTAGGACGAAATTGAACCAGATTGCTGGAGATTCTTCAGAATCCAAGTTCCGTTTAGACATGTCCATTTTTGACGATTCTGTAGAAGAGGAAATCGTAAAGAAAGAGGAGACACCCATTTTAAAAGCTAAAACTCCAATACAAGAAAATGAAATCAAGACAAATGTTGATGAGAGCAATAAGATTGATAACTCGGGAATAATCGTATCACAAAATGAAGAAATTAAAGCTCAAGATATTCCAGTCATCGTAGAAACCACTCCCAGAGTCGTTGCTCAACCTGTAGATGGGGTGTCTAATAACGACGAAATTTTAATTTTTGATGAAGGGCAGCAAACAGCTACGAATCTTCCTATAATTCAATCGCTACATGTTGAGAAACAGGCCCTTCCTGTTGCACAAGTACAGGAATCCGTTCAAAATATTTTGGCAGACGACAAGAACAGTATCAATGAAGTTTTTGATGAAGCCAAACAAGTTCCAGTAGCAGAAGTACCGGAATCCTTTCAAAATGTTGTCGTAGAAAAGAAAAACCTTATTAATGAAGTTGTTGAAGAATCTACACAGACTCCAATTGCAGAATTACGTGATTCAGCTCCAAATGTTTTGGTTGAAGAGAAGAAAACAATTAGTGGAGTCGCGGACGAATCTGAACAAATCCCTACCACAGAGGCTTACCAGAAACTAAGTAGAGATGACATTGAATTTAGTGACGAGGTGGCGGAAGTTACAACGTTAGCAGCCGAGACCTTAAAAATCAAAGCCACTAAAAATTCCCAGAAAAATGGCGTACCTGTGAAATCTAATTATCTGTCTGAGGCTGACAGGACAGTTGAAATTATTGCTCCTTTAGCTGACGATTCGGATAACCAAGTTTTAGCCGACGCAACTACAAGCAGACAAAGTTCTGAATTTAGAGATTCAATTTCAGACACTGTAACGTCAAAAATTGCAGACGAAACTGTAACTTCAAGATTTTCCGACGAGCCTGTAACTTCTAGATTTGCGGACGAAACAGCAACTTCAAGAATTGCCGATGAAGCTGTAACTTCAAGAAATGCTGATGAAGCTGTAACTTCAAGAAATGCAGAAAAATATGCGGTGATTTCCAACGCTGAAGCTGCTGAAGAGGAGATTTTGAGTGATGAGCCAGTACGAACGACAGTAGCAAGCTTGTCCAGAAGTCAAGTTGTTGGGGATGAAACTACAGTGGGAATTATTCTGCATGATGACGTGAAAGGGGAATCCATCCAAACAACAGCAGCAAATGTACGCTCCCAAGAAGATGATGAGGTTCATTTTGATGACGTGTCAGCTTCTCCTACTCAGAAAACAGTCGCTGCAGAGCGAAAACAAAACTTGGACGATTTCGTCGAAGTTCCGACTACACAAAATAGCCGGTTTGCTGCAGAATATCATGATGATGTAGAGGTGACTACTGGTCTTCCGAATATTTCTAATAGAAATCAAGTTAGACAGGATGTTGGAGTCTCTGACGCAGAAAGTGCTACAACAGAAACGATTTTGAATGATGGGGTAGTATCTAAACTTTCCATTGAAACGACTTTGGCACCTGCAGAAGAAAGACATGGCGAAATAGTTGCCGACGAATCAGCCTCGACCATCAACTCAAATCAAATCTTGGCAGATGAGCCAGTGGACACCACTATTGATCCAGTTATTTCTGCTAATCACGACGACACTCAAACTTCCGAAGAAATTGCAACAACTACCTCAAGTATGAAAAATGAAAGTATTGTGAAAACAAGTAGTGATAACACTCAAAGAAATATCGGGGAGAATGTCGAAATTCCCAGAATATCTGAGGACATGAGATCGGATATTGGCTCATTGGTCTCGGAGTTGAGTCTGAAAAGCCGAATGACCCATGAAGTTTCCCAAGTAGAAGAACCTTGGCTGTGGAGAACTTATAATAGGATAAGAAATTTAGATTTTTTCCCAAGGCTAAGCAGACAACCGAGAGATGCAGGTGACGAATCAAAAAAAGAGAAAACTACTTACCCTAAAACGAAGAAAGCCACCCAAGAGCTTCCTAAAGAAATAAAAAAACAAGTGAAACTTCCCAGTAGAAGTTTTCTTCTTTGGTAGCGAAAGTAGACAATAGTTGAAATTACATACGTCCGAAATTTTTGTGGTTTAATAGTCTGTACTACTAAATTCGAAGTGAACTTGTCTAGATCATAACTTTCAGTCACTTTTGCTTTTCAATGAATTTCTGTAATACGGATTTCGTAATTACCAACTACTGTATCATTTTTGGTCTTAGCAATCATAATTACGATGACTGAATTGTTGAATTAGCTAAATCTTAAATTTAAGAAGAATCATTCACAAACAAAATCATTCTAGACTCCAGACATTTGAGATGAAGGATTGTGGTTTTGAATGTCATAGAAATTTATTTGAGGTATTTCATGTTTCTGAAAATTAGTAGTTAGATGAGCATCTATCACAGATAAGACAGTGATGTGATCATCCCGTCACTTTGATGCACAGTTTAAACGGGTGTAGCATTAAAAAGCAGCAGAATTGTTAACGCAAGCTGAACAATGCAATGCAAAAGAGAGGTCACTTAATTCGCACATTGTGTATGTTAAATGTTGCATCACTTTACATTCTACATTATAATAATATTTACAAATAAAAATATGCCAAATCTCATTTTCTATTATATTCTGATACTTTGTAAATATAGGGTCGGTGTTAGAAATACACTTGTCACTATAGACAGACACAGTTTGTAGTTAGGTGTATGCTCTATTGTATTTACTAGGTGAATATTCTACTTTCTGTATTTATCAAAATTCCCTTGTAATGTATATATTGTTAAATAGGAAACTAATTTCCGATTTTGACACTCTGTTTGGTGAGGGTCATGGATGTGGTGCTATTTATCGAAGATGGTGGTGAATTTAATATTTCTGGTGATTGATCTGTGGTATTTTATGAAATATGCTACGTTTCTTCAATATGGTGTTGTTGCTTTACTACAACGTTTATATTGAATTACACACAATATTATTACCTAATGATAAGCTTTATGGAAACAATTGTATGTAAAAACGAGTCGCAAAGAGAACGTTTTTTAAAATAAATACAGTATTAAACCAGCATTGAGCGGCGTTGCCTCTTCTTTCTATTTATTATAATTGTCATACTTATTATGTTGCATTATTAAGTTAAAATGTAGCTAGGTTAAGCTAAAATTTGAAGTCCTTCAGGCTGCAGTTGAAAAACAGAAAGAAAATATAACATTTCGATAGCAGATGAACACCTAACATTTATTTGTGAAAGATGAATACACGTAATTGTGACAAATACGGACTTGCATACAAAATGCCTTTGCTTGAATTGGACACATTTTCCATAAATTGACACAAAATTATACTAATAGCGCTGCGTGTAGTAACTACCAGTTTTATTGCCGAATACCAACAAAATATACATAATGATTTTTTTTATGTAGTCCTATAGTCCTGCCATTACAGCAATAAAGCTATAAAATGCTATGAATAATATTTTGCTAATTTCCTAAATGTATTTAACTTGCAAATACGCAAATTACATTTCGTAGTTACATCCTGGAAATGAGAAATTTTAATAAAATGTAATAAGCTGGAAAAAATATGTTTGCTAATGATTTGAGTACACAACTGAAAAATTTATAATCATAATGGTCAATATGGTTATTGACAAAATTGACGAATTTTAAATTAAAGTTCTTTACAGTTCTCAATTTCAAGCTCAGGGTATCCAGATCACCTGAATCGCAGGACTATGCAATTGGGACTTTTTCTGAGACTATTATGTAAATTATTTAATACAAACAACTTTATATAATTAATATGAAGTAGGATATGTTCACAACTTCACAAAATGCTTACCTCATTGCTCTACATTAAGCCGTTTTCCTTTAATCAGATCTGGAAATCAAGTCGATCCCTCCTTAAAGCTGAAGCAAAGGAAAATCATAAGATATTGTACTAATTGTAATTTTACAATGCAAGGGGAGGTTTCAGAGATAAACTATTTAGGATCGAACGGATTGCAGAGGCAAAATAATTATTCTTTACAACACACAGTTACAGATTGATCAATTTAATTTCCACCTTATATTTCTCATGATAATATCAAATAAATTAACTAAAACTTGTAATAATAGGTACAGGTCGGTTGCAGTTTCAGTATATTAATTTAGGTAAAGAAGGGTATATGTAGAGGGCTCACAAAAATTGCCAGATGCAGCACTTTATCCAAACAAAGGGGCAATTTGAGCAAATGCCATCGTTTCCACTAGGTCATCCTGTTTCTTTATCATGCTAGTAAATATGTCAAACTGGTATTGCCAAATTTGAAAGCAGATGTCTTCGGGGCGCTCCAAACCACCAATTTGTAGCCACTTGAGCGAGGCCACCCAATGTCGAATGATAGACTTGAAATATCGCAGTTGCTTTCGCATGTCCGTTCCAGATGTGTCCAATATGATGAGCTCCTGAGTCTTGAAAAGATGCTCCCTCATTGCGGTCACAATAAACCCTTCCGTATTGGCTAAAATCAAATGAAAAAAAGGTACATAAACTGATTATAAACGGTTCGTTATTTCCGTTAGTTTATGTTGTTTATTGAGTTTTACTTTCGTTTTCTTTGAGACTCTTTTTGGTAGTTTAAATAGATTCACAAACAAAGTCGAAAGAAAAAATTAAATAAAAACTTAATGGTTACCAATGTTAGCAGCTCCCATAAACTTTCTGTTTAACGAGAGAGTACGATTAGCTCGGTCCATAATCTTTTTAAACAGTTTTTTGCTTTTCTTTGACTTTTCAATCAATTGGTGAGTAAAATCATTTTTGTTGAGCCAAAATTCTGAGCTCATAAAAATAAGCCAATGGTTTTTATGCAAAGTCTTCCCACTATTTTTAGTAATAAATTCGTCCAAGCGGTGGAGGGAGTCTTCAGTTGCCGGTTG
>JAAAYG020050727.1:0-11330 GCA_009936455.2 Tomocerus minor
AAAATTGGTCGCACAGGAATCGAACCTGAGCACTTTTCGAATACATGTCTACTTCGTGAGCCAAGTCGTCCAACCGATCATATAAATATATAGTCGTATTTGAACTTCACCTTATGCAACATTAATAAGGTGAAGTTAAAATACGACTATATATTTATATGGCAATTTTTGTAACTTCATTATTTACACTCGGGATGGCTTAAATCAATTTATTTATAACTATAAAACGCGCGGTGAACAAGAAAACAAGTATTTCATTTTAAATTATAAACTTTTTAAATTAATATTAATGGAATTTACGCAACCTGCATTTGGGACCTTAAGCATACGTCAGAACAGAATTTTTACGATGCATTAAGCTAATTTCGCTCCTAAACTCACAACATGTGCAAATATGAATGCGTCGTCGGGTGTTTATGTGGACGTCGAAAAATTTTGGGGTTACACAGAAGCTCCTTAATTGAGACATGCCCGTGAAAAACCCCCCAAACCAGCATTTTTCAAACGGACAACCCACAGGGTTTCCCCAAAAATATTTTTCCCCTTCCAGCGGAAAAAAGAAAGTTCATGCATTTTCAAGTAATTCTATGTTGTCATTTCCCAATTTGTCGTTTCCAAGTATTTTCCAGTTGCAAACACTGATAATTTGGAAATAATTCATAGTCACTTACAAATAAATAAGGTTTCGAAAATGCTAGTTGAGTTTTTTTCAGGTATGTCAAATACTTATATCTGTAGCAAAGACATCAAACAAACTGTGTCCGTGCACACTGGTGCTCGTACCCTTAGCATTGCACTACTAGTACCCAAATGGCAAATCCGATAAAACCTAAAGTATCATCCTAGCGATTTCGTGCCTCGATAGTCGACATCACCTACGCCAATTCATTTTACTGCTTAGCTACATAACATAAAAACAGTCAATTTAGTCAATGCACACATTAGATGATAGTTACTGTCGGATTCACATTCATATGCAGTTTTGTCTCGGAACGGCCAGTTTTGCTTCCCTTCTGTTGGTCAATTTGTTTGAAATACACTGCTCTGATTGGTAATTACTATGACAAATTATATGATTCACAATGCGGGGATTTTATATGCAAAATATTTATTGTTAAGAGGTAGTGGGCATAGTAAGGCACTGTCCAATTGAGCATTGAAGATAAAATTACATCGCAGAAGTTCCAGATTAAATGTTCCGTTTCAAATACAATATAATGAACGCTATTATAGGTTACTCTCGAAGTAAAACAGATGCATAACAAGAAAGTAATGACAAAATATGGGTGGAGTCAAGTACAACCGGTATTTGTTAAGATTTAATACCTAACAATTGCTAACCAAAGGAACCGTGAAGATCCATTTGCAAAACAAATGTTAATTATTATGAATACTAGCTAATAACTCAATTCACTGAAACAGATTATTATTAAATTCAAAATGCACGACCAAAATGTCATGACATCTAAAAATAGTGAGCAAATCATGGCAGAATATACATCATCGGTGGGTTAAGTATAGGAGTGTCGGAAAACTACTCAGAAAGCGTAGCTCTCCAGTTTGAGGAAAGGAATATGCAAAAAAAATCAAGCAGATCTGTTCCGAGGGCGGGTCGTAAAGTGTTTTTTAGCTCTTGAAACAACCAAGAAATAATTACTGTTATCCTAACTTCATGTATTGTATTTCTCCAACTCCACAAGAAAATTTTGAAGCTTGTAAACACTTTTTAGAGAAACCCCTACGACTCGCCCTCGGTACCGGAAAGGTCTATGTTTTTCAAGAAAAATCGCTCCCCAGGGGTTTGAAAGAAACGACTTTCATATCGTATCATCGAGGTACCCTTAGTGTGTTCATTAATTATTATTGTACAGCCAATCGAATCCCCGACAGACATAAAGGCGCACAGACAGACGGATCGAAAGTTCGTAAAATGTTGCTTCTGCAACAATAATAATAATACAAGGCTAAGAATGTCTTCAACACACACATACATTTAAAACAGAATAAAGAGGAACAGTTACTTTTTCTGTTTTAGCTTAGTTTCATTGGGATCTATCTGAGTGTCACTGGTTGGTGCGTTATAGATATTATTTAGTTTTGTGTTGAGTGCATGGAAGTAAGGAAAGGAAGTTAATACCATATAAAGCCAAAAATAAGCTCAAATTGCATCACTATCACCTACCTCCGAACATTACATACGCAAATAAAATTGTTATACCTTAAGAGCAATTGAGGAGTCAAAGTTCTTTATGAGAAGAGAGATATTATCCAATTCCAACTACTAATACAACGCTACTATCATCACTATTAGCTGTGGAAATTATAATTAATTTTGTCGTTGCTGATTTGACGTTTATTCCGCTCCAGTCTGGCTGAAGACTGGCTGCTAATAACTACTGTAGTGCACTGTACTTGTGAACGAAAAGCATTGCCTTGTGAAGTTGTGGCTAATCTAAGTTACAACATTTTCTCATTCCATCCGATCCCAAGGAACATAGATTGTATTTATATAGTAAGAGAATAAGGGTATTAGCACATTTCCGATTTTCGAATCGTATATATCCGAAGGCCGAATGAATGGTACATATGCGAATTCCGAATGCTATATATACGAATCCGAATTTATAGGTTACATATCCAAATGCTAGGAACAACTTTTTAGAAGTGGGAACGTAACTATTCGCACACCCGCGAGTTTTCCAAAGTCACAGAAACCAAGAAACCCAAGATGAATCACAAAATTCAAACAAAAAGTCCAAATTCAAGGAATTCTCAAAATGGAAGCTAATGTAAAAAATACTTCCAAGCTAAAAATACTAGCTAAATCCAAGAAATTTGAACAATTTCATAAAGCCCAAAAAAAACATGCAATCCATTGTCAATCAAAGAAAATCCATGTAAATCCATAAAAATCATGTAAATCATTGCGAATCTAAACGAAAGCATAGAAATCATCAGGGCATGAAAAAGGCAAAATTTTTGACTTTTTGCTGCCTTTTTGACTTTTTGTAGTAGCTACCTCCATGTATAATGTTCAAGGAACTAAAGATGCAATTGTTACTGTAACTGAATTTCGGTTTCAATTTTCAATCAATAAAATATTGCTAATTGTTGTTTTCACTGCATGTCCGTACATTTTTCATTCAATTTGGAATGTAACTAGTACGTAATTTACTGGAAAACCTATATTCTTGGGTGTTTGCATTCTCCAATTTTAAAGCAAAAGGGCAAAAATGCAAGCAAAAAGGCAATACGGCAAAAGGTCAAAAAGTTGCCCTTTTCATGCCCTGGAAATCATTGTTTAGTGCTAAATTGTAGATTGTAGGGGTTTAAAATAAATGTGCTTCCTAATATTTGTTTGCTAGGCACAAATCTGGAGGTTTTTCTTCGACTCATCGTCATCTCCGCATTTATGCCCCTTCAGTCCAAAGCATAGCTAGGCAAAATACTTACTGTTGCGAGGTATCTCTTAGACAGTAGTACACATAGTAAGACATTGTCCAATTGGGCATTGAACTGAAAATGACATCGCAAAGGTCAAAGATTAAATGTTTAATTTCAAAATACAATACACTGAACGAAGTGACTTTTGCAGTAAAACAGATGCAGAATAAGTAATTACAGAACATGTAGATTTTAGAGGGTATGTACCATTATTTCATTTTGTACCACATATGTACCATTCGGCGTGCGGATATATACCATGGGGAAGTCGGATATGTACTACTACCCATAGGATAACCCAACAAATAACTTGGTATTTTCCAAGAATATCGACTCCGACGAAGACCTAACAATTTTTACGCTTGCTCATATTTATCTCACAATATTCAAGTTGGTGCAATCCTTTCGCTCTCTGTTTTTAACTTAGCTTATTGACATGTCAGTATTGTTGTAGCAAGTTGGCAGTGAGATAACCACCTTGATACAGTGGATATGAAACTCATAAGATCTATATAGGATTTATTCAGCGAAAGCCAATGACATATTAAATAGAAAAATGAATTGCAGAAAAGGTATAAATAAAGGAGAAAATCAGTCACATGGAACAGACTAAACTCCACCGAATAAGATATACAGTATATTATATGTATAATATGTAACTCTTCGACTCGAGTCGTGTTTCGTATTTGATTTCATACAATATTGTAACTCAACGCAATGACTCACTTTGTTCTCTCCTTTTAATATTATCCAACAGGAATATTGTGTTATAATAGTAAGAATGTTGAGTGAAGCTATACTACATACATACATACACAACAGAAGATGAGAAAATTTGTGGATGCCAAAGATCCAGAACGACAGGAGTTTAATCCCGATGCAGTATGTTACAGCTTAGTGATTCAAAACGCTGTACTTTAAATTCAGTACTCATCTCATATTCTATTTCATTCGATGATTGATTACATTCAATTTTCCATTTGTAATTCATTTGGGAGTCTGGGCGCAGTGCTGCTGTAGTACACATTTACACATGCGTTATAGTTACTTTGAGAACTGCATGGAATTGCATAAGTCACTCAGTGCATTCGACATACAGTATACAGATACACATTTGCGTCAGTGATCACTAATCACAAGTAGACCAGTATCTATTTACCTTACTCATTGCCAAATCCGAAACTGAACATCGTGTCACATAGTCACATCTCTGTCAATCTGGTATCAAGTATCCGCACAAACTCGTTTTTTAAGAAAGTGAAAAGACAATCTAAGAATAGATAATACTTCTGTTTATTTTACAGTCAGTACGACAAAAGTAACTAGTTCAAACAACCGTCAAAAATAATAGTAATCAAGTGTAAACAGCTATTGTCAAAAAATGCCTTTGGAAGAGCATCTTACTTTCTTATTTACGCTTTGTGTACTCATTGAACTTTTGCATTTTTGCCTTTGATTTCCCAAGCAACTTTATCTGTCGAACTTTATGTGGCTGCTATTGATTGATTGAGACAACTTTGAGACACAAAAATAATGTAAACAGACAAACAGTGGTTGTGGTCACAACACAACAGGTGCTACATACAGTACAGAGCTTGATGCATGATGTCAATGATGTGTCTTGTATCCTTTTATTTGCAGACAGGGATTACATAGACAATTTGACACAGCATAGCAGTTTATATCACACGGCATGCATATCATTGAAAAGTGAAAAAAGATTTTTGACAGAAAATGAGACAGCAATCGGATCACTGGCAAATAGTAACTAATCCACTGATTAATACCTACTGATTATGTACATTTAGAATAAAGACAGATGAAAAAGTGGTTAATTCACAGTTTTAGTCATTTTATTCGGGTTGTACCCCTCCCATATAATAAAATTGTATGGTCCACGCACGTACAAATATGAAAGAATGAACCTGTGAGCCAAACCCAAAGTAATGTAGCAAAGAAAACAGTGTCCTACAGGTCTGATGTTGTTGGGAATGATGGTCGGCAGAAAAGAGACAACAACGTTAACTCTGTGTCAACCAGTTAGCGTCCTTTATTATTTACTGGGAGAAATATGTGAAAATCACAGTTTGGAAGAAACTGGCAAGTTTTGCGAAAGGTGTTGTTTGTAACATTTATATATTGGTAATGTAATAAACAACTTTTTTGAGCAAGAGTTAAGAACCACTATGCACTATCAAGTATCATCTACGATTCCATAGACAATCGAGATAAGACTTTGCTTCCTCAAAAATAACTGGTTAAATGCCGAAATAATATTTTAACGCATTCCGAGTGACGTAAATCTAATTTTCGTATAATATTATGAAGTAGAAAATAAGCCAAGTGAGGCATGAGTACCCCATCGGCCGAGAAGAAAGTAAACACTGAAACTGCACCAATTGCTTCCTTAAGTTTCATATCACTGGAAAGAGCCCGTTCTCGTTCAGCAACGAACACACTAAGATCCTCAAAATCATCTGGTAATTCCAAAGCTAACTCAGTTAAAGTTATTCCTCCAGATGGGTATTACGATCAAGGAGAATCCTCGTCTTCCAAAGGCTCTCTTCCAAAAAACTCTGAAATTTCTTCCTCTTTAAATCCGAAGAATCCCGAAGGGGACAGCGGCCATGGTGATTATGAAGACGACGTCCATCTTTCCTCCATTTCATCGCCATCATTTTCATTTCCAGATGAAGAAACATCAATTTTTGATTCGGAATCTGAAGAAACAGAAAGTTGGTGTAATTGCAGTAGTGGGAGCTATAGTAGAGCAGAGACTTGTAGTCGAAGTCCCATTCCCAGCGGTTCAGGCAGTATTTCTGAAACAGAAACGGAAACAGGCACTGTTAATATTGGCACGCTCTCGAAATCCTATCACGCCTATCTCCGTCGGATTCAAAAACTCAAGAAGACTCTTGAAAATTGGGATCGCTTTCTCTCTGACAATGGGGTCAGCCGCCCCGATTTTTTCTGTCGTTATAAAGAGAGGGAAAGCTTGCAGCAAATTGTGGATGAATTTCATACAGTCACTGCCCGACACCGCGAAGGGTTCTTAGGTGCCATACGAGACGCACGACTCCGACGACGCCAACGATGCAACAGTTGCAGAAACCGTAAAACCACAAAACTTCCCACAGGGGAGAGTCGAGCTAGTTCTATTCGGGATTCTGGGAACGGTAAGCTTCATAATATATTTGCCTAATTGGTTCAGTAAATTGTTTTCAAAGATGAAGATATACCTGTACTTTCTTGTTTCTGCATTGTAGCAAAATGTGGTAATTGGCTCATTGCTAACGGAACTGGGGACGGGTCAGTGCCCCTGAAGGGGGTAATGAAATATATGGGTACATTTTATAGACGTCAATTTGTGTGATCTTTATTAGTAAACACCAGTATATTTCGTAACATGGAAATACGTTTTGATGTCATGCTCACACTACACTCATAAATATTTCATAATATTTGTTTATATTCATTCATGTTTATACTATGATCTAAAATCCACTACATAATTTACAAAAAATCAGTCAATTTAAGGCTAAGAACCCATTCCATGTGATTTGCATTAAAAGAGTTGCCTATACTCTTTACATGTTAAACATTTCAATTTTAATGAGAATTACACCCATAAAATCCTAGAAACTTTATCTACATTTCGGCCAATTCGATAGATTGCTGCTTTGTTTTTAAAAAAATAATTGGCGTATTTTTGATAATTTTTATGTCTATACGTTAATATTTCTTGTCATCGTTGTAAATCGCTGTAAATCGTTCATCATGACGTATTGGTAATTGGTGTGTGAGGCTAGAAGGGTGCAGAAGATAAAGAACTTCTCCTTTGCGCCTCAAGCACCAAGACTACACAGCATTGTTGGATACTACGTCAACATTGTTAGACACCAACCTGCGGCAAACCCCAAGGGGATTTTCGAAAATGAAAAGTGGGTTGAGCGTGAAATTAAAAATGACGTCAGTGGAGGATTGGGTGTCGACCCCAGGTGTTGACATGGCTATTTTACAATATAGGTGAACTCAGAGTAACTTCGCAAAGTTTGCGCAAAATCGCAACTTTGCGAAGGCGGCAACTTTTTTGAACCCAACGGCAGCAATCCATTGGTCCAGCCGTTTGCCATCAGATCGCAAATGTGCGAGTTGAAAAGGCATGTTTATATTTGCGATCTGTTCTCAGTTGGTTTGGCTTTGTTGTTCTTGTACTATGTACCCATGCATGGTAACAGTCAAGGGACGAAGAGAGAACACCAAGACAATCAATCCCAGAAGTCCAGCTCCTACCTAGGTTACAAATGCAATGATGCATCTTGCTATTTAGAGTTGCAAAAGCAAAGTTGCGAAGTGATACAGCACATGCGCCAGGAGCTTATTCTTTTGCGATTTCGCAAGTTTGCGAAGACTCTGAGTATAAATTCAATAAAGTTCAAATTCCTTGACAACAAAAATGGCAGATAGTAAGAAACTAGTCCATTTTATTCAATTCAGTCCTCCAGTGACGTACTTAGCTAAAAGTAACAAAAAATCAATTCTTTGCCAATTATTTAAGAGGTGGGGGTAGGGGGGGGGAGGGGCGGAGGATCCAATATCTTTGGTTAGACACTGTGTAAAAATTGTTGAACACCGTGTTATTATTATTTTTCTTTTTGAATGCATTATCTTGCAAAACATAAACTTCGTGGATTTATAAATTATGTTCACATCTCGATGTTGTACATTTTATTCGGCTATAATATAGCATTCGGGTTTCGTGTATGTATCCCACTATCCGACGGAGATCGGGTGCGCTGCTGCTGGATTGCTCTGTACATTTCTTCCATGACATGCATACTTTCACAGCAACACACATAGTGCTACGCATGAATACGTTTAGGGTTCTGCAGTACCAACTAGTGGAATCTACTTCGAATCAGCTATGAGCTACAAAAATCTTGCAGGAGTAATAAACCATAGTAAACGATATAATAAAGTAGCGGAAATTCCCTTATAGGAGAGATATACGGGTGCTTGCATTCGGGTGTCGGGTATCTTGTACCAAAATGTCGGGTATTTTGCATTCGGGTGTCGGGTGTATTGCAGTCGGGTGGCTTGCAGTTGGGTGTATTGGATGAGCCCCAGGAGTGTGATGTAATTCAAGATTACATGCATTTTGTAGGCGCCGTTGACATCCCATTACTCCAAAACGGGTGTTATGATTTATCTCATCTTGGATCTCGTCCTTACATTTTAACTCTAAAAGACCCTCAGAAAGTTTGATCGAATTATCCCTTTTCGTTTTTGAGTTATCGTGCCCACAGACAGACAGACAGACGCGGCATCCTTATAAAGAAGCGTTTACTTACTAAACCATTGCAAAAACGACTGTAACAAAGTAGCGGAGGTAGTTTATGACATACAGACGGACAGACAGAGTGGGCATTTCTATAAAGCAGCTACCTACGCTGAGGTACAGTTGGAAAGTTTGACCTACGCGATTACCCCTAAGGGGTCACTCGATTGAGGTCATTTACCATCTCAGACCTACAATTTATCCCTAAAAGACGTACAGAAAGTTTGAATCGATTATCTTAATTCGTTCTTAAGTTATGACTATTACAGACGTCCATACGTCCAGACGGACAGACGGACAGACAGAGTGGGCATTTCTATAAAGCAGCTCCGCTACTTAATAATGGAAAAATATTTAGGACATCATTTTCCAGTCTTTCATTTTCAAATTCATTTTGACAAATATTGCATTTCCAGCTTTCCAGTTGCAGTTTGGAATTGTAAATATTGTAAGGTGCATGCAGGATTGAAAATGAGTAGAGAAGAAAAGTGAGATGTAAGGATAGCCATGTGGGAGCCAATGGGAAGATCACACGGACATGCCGGCAGAATTCAAATGTGACAACTATTAAAGGCCACATCAAATTAGGATCAGAATTTAATTCTGATTTGACTGCAAAGAAAATGGGCTGTAGGGAATATTCGTGGAAAATGAAATTTTCTTTGTTGCTGACTTTATTTCTGTTGGCGACGGTCGAGTGTGAAAATAAAAAGTACAAGCAAGATGAGGACACGTCCACTTCTACCAAAACTCAAAAATACGAAGAAAAAACCGTGGAGAAAGAAAAGAAAAACGTCATTTCCAGTTTATTAGCAGACGCGGAAAAGGACGAAGATGAAGAGGAGGACTTTATTAAAATTCAGTTTGGCAACCCGGAAGTCATCCAAATTGTAGCCCCTCCCGATTTGACACGCAAGATCTCAAAAGGAGCCTTGGAAGTGCCCGTCGACACTGCCGAAGCGGATCCTCAAGGTAATTTCAATTGTTGATTATGTTATTAATGTTATATTAATGTAATTCAATTGTTGATGATGTTTGCAGCGGTTGAAATGTACGACGTAGCAATCAATTTGTTGGGGCCGTCTGCTGCCCGGGACGCAACTTCGGTTCACATCATAACTTCAATCGGCAAGTCACAAAACGTGGAGCAGGCCTACCACCTCCTTCAACAAGCTAGTCTTCGCGGACATAAAAAGTCTATGGAAATGGTCGCATGGGCAGAATTAATTGGACCCTTGAATCTGGACATCGTGGCAGCCAAAACCAAATTTGAAACACTCGCTGCCGAGGGCTATCCAAACTCTCAAGCGGTAATAAATATTTCTTTTGCTTTTGATAATTCGTGGCAGTTGTCATTAAATTCCGTTGAGACGGGTGTGAACGAACGAACGTCTATGTCATTTTCGGAAATCCTCCCATTAGGAAAATCTCCTTGAAGATTTAAGAAAGCTAAAAGTCACTAATGTAGTACAAGATAGAAAAATGTAATATTTTTTTAGAACAAAGGATACAAAACATTTAATACTCGATTAATAACGTTATGTCCATTGGTTTGGCCCCTGAGTCGCCTCAAAGCACACGTGTTCAGCATATTTCGACACATTTTTACGAATAACTTTTAAACCATACTAGCTACAGACATGAAATAAATTCTAGTGACCTCTACTTGTCAAGGACATGAAGAATCATGGGCCTTTTACATTTTACCCATTTGGGGAACTCATCTCCACGAGGAAAAAGTTTTTGGAATAGGTTTATAGTATATTTTCAAAGTTAGTTCCTTTGGAAATGAAAATGAATGCGTAAATCACGGGCAAAAATCTGTTGCCCCGTTTGGCCCCCTGTGGCTCTTGAAGTCACTTTTCGTAGCATGTGTCATACAGACATTACCTAACCCCCATGACCAAAGAGAAGTTTTAGAAAAAAGTGAAAGCCTAGAAAGAAATAGGCTTAGAAAGAAATGTACAGAGATGGGCCTCCAGAAAACCAAAACTTTCTCTTGTGAAATGCAATGGTAAAAGGCTGACGCGGCTCCAGTTATTGTTTTGCATAGCTATTATATGTATAAAAATAATATTTAATTATAAATTAACTAAATATTGCACACCACAATATCACACCCTTCTCAGTCTTCCACATATTAATGTATTTCGAACTGTTCCGCTCGGAAATAATTATTGAAATTCACAGAGAATGTTTGCCTATGGCTAACCTATTTTCTACAATTAATGTCATTAGGGCACATTATTTGCAATACATTAAAAAATGTATTCCAAATTGCAAATATGAATATGACACAAGTACACACAGTCTTGCATACGTTAATATATTTGAAGCTGTTCCGCTCTAAGGAATTTATTTAAATTAACAGAGAATATCAGCCTATCAATAAGTTATGTTTTAAAAATAGTTTGATGCGGGGACCTCAATTGAAACACATTCAAAAATTTATTCCAAGTTACGAATGTGAATATGACACATGTACTTAGTCTTATATACATTAATATATTTGAAGCTGTTCCGCTCTAAGGAATATCTTTAAATTAAT
>JAAAYG020050738.1:0-11330 GCA_009936455.2 Tomocerus minor
AAAATTGTTTGGGTTGAGTTTGTGTGTGTAATATTGCCTAGTACCCACAAACTCTCAATTACGTCACTGGGTGTCCCTATCCTTCTGGTGTATTAACGGTGTCGTAGGAACTTTTAATTTACGGATTGAATTTCGCTGGCAAAATACCTTTTTTGAGCCATCTTCTAATTCTGATATTCTACGATTAGGGATGGCAAAATACATAGACATAAGACTGACGGACACGTGTGAACTTTTATAAGATCTAATAAGCCAAGCAAAGGAGTCGAGTATGGAACGGACTGAGTGAGTCGCTAGAATGGAGCTATTGTTGCTAGTAGGTTCATGGAAGTATTGTGGCTGTGTTGATTCATTTCCTAATCCTTCCATGTATTGACAAAAAAATGTCAACTCTGGGTCAATACGTCAAGGGACAATATAATTTATATGCAAAATCGGCCATAAAATTAGCTTTTTTATGAGCTGTCTCCAGGTATTCTACGATTAGAGGTTCTACAAAAAAGAGTGGGTAACAAAAGTATGTATAAAAGAGCCTACAAGTGCTACGGACAGAGAGACACCGTACGTAATCTATATCTCTTATTATTGATTGAATGCAATGACATGCTAGTACTTATTAATATAGATTATGTAAATTGCTCGCGTGTCAAAGGTCATAGGTCGTTGAAATGATATTGGTCGAAAGGCCTTGATGAGTGCCTTTCGATTGAAATAGGTATCAATGATCTACGATCTATTTTACTCAAATGAGAGAGTTTCAGTCCAACAATCATACAATGACATGCTGACATGTTTCTCAATCTTTCCATGCATTAACAAAAAAAGTCAACTCCGGGTCAGAAGGTCATGGAACATTTATATTTAAATAGAAAAATCGGGCTAAAAATTAGCTTTTTTATGAGCCATCTCCGGGTATTCTACGATAAGGGGTTCTACAAAAAAGACGGTGTCCAATGTACGTGCGTGCGTGCGTGCGGATATACCCTTCTCCTATATTCATGTAATATCAACTCAGTATACCATTTCCTATTGGGTATGTATACGAATTTATTTAAATACCATTTAAAACCACCCCACCCACTAAAAAACCTACTAAAGGTGTTACTAATATAATATTTCGAATGCCGTCTTTGACATGTTCCGAACGTGTTAGGGATCAAGTGTCATTTTAAAATGCTAGTTCTATATGTGGACAATATTTTAAAAGTGATCCCATCCCATTACAACCACCGGAAGTCGCACACGACTATTCAAATTTGAAGACACAAATTAGCCACCATTAATACCGTGTTAAATATGAAATTTTAAATTCCGTCTTTGACATGTTCGAATTTGTGTCTTCAACTTTGGATGAACACCGTGTGACTTCCGGAAGTTGTAACGGGATGAGACCACTTTGATAATGTAGTTCACATATAGAACCAGGGTTTTTAAATGACACTTGATCCCTAACACGTTCGGAACATGCCAAAGACGGCATTCGAAATATTATATTAGTAACACCTTTAGTAGGTTTTTTAGTGGGGGAGGTGGGTTTAAATGGTATTAAAAACAATTCGTACACATGGTACCGGGTTTGGGCATGCGGTACCTCTTTGTTATGCAAAATCCCTTACTGTAGTGCAATGTTTAGTTTGGGTTTATTGCGGGCCTTTCCCGATCCCAACTCTTACATAACATCAATATTCATCGTCCGTCTAAGAAATAACGCATTGTACTGTACTGTAGAACTATTATTAGAGAAACTCGTTTTATTCTGTGCATTGCCGCTGTATTCCGCACTCCGGCTCCTTCACCCCGCTCCGATGCAAGTCATGTGAGATATTTCACCTCTTTTTTAATTTACATTAAAGAGTTTACTAAAGAAAAGTGGATAATACACAGCTGTGTTGTTTTGTTTGAGGCAGAGAAGACTAAAAGCGATAAAACAACAGTTCAACATTTTGCTTTAAGAACTTGCATAATATAATAGTTTATAAACAAAATCTTGACGTTTCTTACTGGACTCCGCTGTGGATAGGTAATAATGATAAATAATAGTAATGGATAAGTAATTATTCATTTTCATTTTAAAAACAATGCATTTTATGCTGATTTAATTCAGTTGACGACAATTTAAACTTTTGTTCTTTTCAGAGAATTGCTATTACTGCTTCTAATGTGGCATCGGATAAACAGTTATAATCGGAAGCAGTTTTAAACAAATGGTAAATATTTCATTTTGACTGTTATAAAGTTATGTGAATGCACTTAAAATTACCCTGGTGTCAATTATTTAACATTTGAAGGTTTTGAAAGTCATCGAACCGTTTACAATGTTATCAACACCGCATCGAGGTTTTTTACAAGGCTATGTTGCATCTGTGAAGTGATTGAATTACATTTTGAATTTTGTCCAAAATGAGCAAATTCCACAGAAATGACCTAACCATTTTAATATTTACCTTTCTCAGTTTTGGTTTGGAGACAGAGAGCATAAGTTTTTTGAATTGCAAGCAAAAGGTTTCCTTGCTTCGGCTGGAATTTCTGAGTTAAAATGGCACAAGATTTTGCAGTTGTATTCTAATTAGCCATTTCTTTAATTGTTGTAAAAGCTAAGCTACCTTTCATTCTCCCAAGTTCATGGAACTGAATTGTGGATATGTGTCTGACAGGTCACTAGTCAATTAATATTTATTTATTTAGCTATTTTATTATGAATTTGGTGAATTATTCTCATCGTGAAATAGTTTAATTGACACCTACATTTGCTCATAATATATAAAATTGAATTACGAACATAATTGTTTAGCCTTTAATTGCAACATAATGTTGGGCAAGAAGTTAACTAGCACACTCAATCTATTTAAAGAGCAATTGTTATTGGAGCTAGTAGATGATTTAATATTTTATAAATGATTACTATTTTGTGAATGCATAAACAGCAAGAGCAGTTCTATCCCAAAATACAAAAAAGCTCTTAAAATATGATTAGAATTTCAATTTAAAAATAAATTTTAATAAACTATGACATGTTTATTTGTAGCCTTCGTGGGGGGACATAGCGCAGGCGACGGTGGGGACAGGGGTGGCAATCGTTAAGGCCCCTTTCTCTCTGGGGGCGACGGCGGTGGGCGTGGTGGTGGGGTCGGCGACGGGCGTGGCAGGAGCTGCCGTGGTCGGAGTGACCAGCTTCACTGTCGGTGCAGTTTCGGCTGTTGCTTCGGGGACGATGGCTGTGGCTGGCTCCGTCGCTAGCTTAGCCTCAGCTGCTATCACAAGAGTCACCCGCTAGCTCCTCTCCACACTCCAGTCAACAAACTCCTCAACACGCACATTTTCTCCAGGTGTGTCCGCTAAGATTAATTCTGACAAAACAAACTGTTCAAGTATTACATTTAGAGCATTGCTGTTAGTTGAATGATAGCAATCTAATGTTATAAAGTAAAATTCAAATATTTTTCTAATCTTGTACAAAACGAAAAAGTTGAAAGTGCAATAAATGCAAATTGTTAAATTATCATTTTACATATGACACAAAGCCTCAGCCGCACCAAACACAAAAACAAGTTTTAAAAAATGTTAGGTATCTTTTGTCTTCAATATTTAATTGATCAGAATCAATAAATATCTGTACGTGATCGGGTGTTATTTTTTAACCCGGGATTTCCTTATTTGGCCAAAGTCCAAAAATTGACATTAGTTAAATCAATTTGCATCACCAAAACTAATTTGCTAAAAATAAGATTTGAAGTAAAGTAATTTTATTGGGCAAGAAAACAAAGAATAGATTTTCTTTGTACATAGGCGCGTTTAAATTATTATAAGTTAAATTATGATCACGTTATTTCATTGCTGTAGCTATTTGAATTGATATTATTTATATTCTCCGCTATTGCCAGTACAAGTTCCTCTTGCACACTGGGCATGTTAGTCCCGTCTTGAGGCACAGTCTAAGACAATTTGAATGAAAGTAATGTTGACACGGAGTTATGCGAGCACTTTTCATCGGAGTGAGACAGATGGTGCAAACCTAATTGACATTTCCATAAAAATTAAAAATCCAGATTCATATGCACTTGAGATGCACATCAACATTTATTCCTCAATAATTAAATGTTGGCCTCACAGGAGGCAACCAGAGAATTCTCAAGTGTTCCTTGCAAGAGATAATTAGATATTTGCTGGATGAGTAGGCAAGAGAAAGGAGAGTTGCTATGCAAAGTGAAGTGGAAAATAAAAATAGGGAATGATATGGTGGAGTTGAGCTTACGTCTTCGTAGTCGTTGATTTCCTTGTCGGTGGCTTGACGGAAGGGTTGGACAGAGTCGAGTTCCTTGCGGAGGAGGAGGAGTTTGTCCTTGACGTCCTTGTAGGGGCGGTAGACGTTGGAGAAGAGCGTGAAGCTGACGAGTTTCATTTGTGGGAGGAGTGGGAGTAGGACGCCGATGCTGAGGCAGATGGTGGTGACCTTCAGGATGATGGCGGCGTAGATGGACTCCAGCCCTTGGATCTTCTCCACCACATTCGGCACGTAGATCAGCACATTTGGGATCATCTTCTGTATCCGTGGCTCCGTCAACGTGTAGTAGACCAGAGTGAAGAGCAAGTAGGTCAGTGTGGGTCTCTTTTCCAGTCGGAAACCTTCCTCCGCCCCCAAAACTGAAACGCATGAAAGAATGGCCAGTTATGCTTAGCCTACCTTAGGTTAAGTTAGGGTTAAGTTAGGGTTAAGTTAGGGTTAAGTAAGGGTTAAGTAAGGGGTTATTTAGGTTAAGTGTTTGGCTTCACTCAGGAAAATGGTGAATACTGTTGCAAAGAATGTGATGGCCTTGGTCCATTCCAGGCCGACATTGATAGAGGTCAGGGCCAAGTGCTTCACGTTGCTCGTCGGGGCCACCCGCACGCTCAAATCCCAATCCTTCCTTTCGATTATTTCCTGAAATTAAAAAGTGAACACCACCATGAAATAATTCTAATCTAGACGGAACTGAATGTTCTTGTTTTCAAAAAGGGATGGCCGATGACGGACATTACTCGAAACGCATGTGCTCATAATTTTAAACGAAGGTCTGAAAATGTCAGCGTTCTTTCTTTGCCTATCCTCCTTTCCCGACGTAAGAATTACACATTTGGATTTGAGGATGTTAGGGACATTTTAACAAGATGATTTTCAGCTATGAGCAGTGCATGGCGTGTAGGTGTATATTCAGGGATGCACAAAGGATGATTCCTTAGGTGTTGAAACAGGAAGAGAGGAGCGCGGCAGTTAGTTACCTTGATGTAAATGACGCAGTAGGTTGTGATGTGACAGAGGAGAACTCCATAAATGACACTCGTCACCCTTTCTTCTGCATCTAGAAAATTTCTTGCACAGAGTGTCACAAAAACAAGCTAGAAAATTTAGAATTTCAAAAGAATTGTATAATTTTTTGTAGTTTCGTGATGTAAGAATTGGAGTTGAAAATATTTATGTTGTAAGTGACGGACCTGGTTGACAAGGATGTAGAAATTATTTCTGTAGTTGACGTCTTTCTTTTTAATGCGTTGCCGGTTTCCAAATTGAACCATTGGACGATTAGGCCGAGGGGGTGCTCTGGGATTCCACATTTTGATTTTTTATTTAACAGCAAAATTAAAATTTGTTAGTGGCGGTCTCATTATCAGATGTCGCATCAGCTGACTCTTCCTCATTCTGCCAACTATTATTTTTGTCAATATAATGTACACTAACGAAATGAGGGACTGAAACGGAAAGTGTATGAGCGAGCATACAGACTCCTTCATTTGGAAAAAATCTATTTTTAGCTCTTTCCTATCATTAAACAAAAAATCCCTTTGACATCTTTCTCTACACATTCACTCAGAAAAGAACAGAAGAGCGAGGCTTTCAGCTTTCAACGTCAACAGCAGACTTTTCAATGTTTTCCAACCTAGAGAGAGACTCCCTTTCTTTTCTGTTGCAGAAGATATAAAAAAGGACTAATAATGACTGGTACTTTTGCAATTGTTAAGTTACAGTATTATTATCGACAAGTTTTTATTAAAATTTTAATTTCGGTATTTATGAACAACTAAAAAATTAATTTTGTTTCATATGTGCGCAGTAAAGGATATAAAAATTAATAATTTTTAATTTCCATTAGAAAATATTATATAAATCAAGAAATAGCTTATTTTGTAAATTTATTTTTACAGACTTTTTAATTTAGGATTGGCAATGTAAGAATTGTAGAATAGTTTCACGAATAAGGAGAGGTAACTTATTCCAATGACGTAGTAAATCTTAAGAGAATTTGAAGTTCGGAAGCATTCCCCTCCAATGGCTAAAATAAAAAAAAAGTAATTCATTTAAATATCGACTTTCGGAAATTTACAAAAGGGAGTAGTAAATGATTTACCTAAAACCCATTGAGTGTAGAGATGAACGCTTATGCCAGTTAGGAACTGAAGAATCTGTAGACTGGTAATTAGCATGGAGATATTGCGAGAAAGTTTAATATTCATTGCCTACAGAAAACAAAATCAAAATAGTTAATTTATTAATTGCAATTCATGCAATTTAATTATAATAAACAATTAGAATTATAATTTAAAATGTTCAAAAATTATAATCAGAAGAGATTTATTATTTGCAATTCGATAGCAAGGGATTTCGTAAGTGATACTGTAAAAGTTCTTTGTTAATTCTAATACTTAATTAGAGTAGGTACTATGAATATAAGGAGCGGTATTGTTTAATTATATGGTCACCTTAAGAGTGTAGTAAGAGTACATGATTGCATGAATGGAGAAGTTTAGCACTGCACTCCAGCGAGAAACGGGCTCTCCTTCCGAGAACAAATAAAATGTGACCCACACCATACTCAAGTGATGGTACCTATCCCATTCAAAACAGACATGTACATAGTCAATTCATTTTATAGGTCATTTATTCCCACAGTCAATAATAAAGGCAGGATGAACCTGCGCTCATTTTTGTCTACTTACCAATGCAAGAATATTAAAGGCTTCTTCCTCAAAACGATGAAAACCGTGTCGATTAGTTCGGCAACTTTTGAGAGTGTAAAGGCCAGACCCCAAAATGTAGAGGAATAGTCCCACTCGGTCCTGACAGAAATTAAATAAACAGAAATATCATAGTGAAGATTTATTTTATTAATTCTTAAACTAAAATTTTCCACCCAAAAATCAACTTATTATCTATGAGATAAATAACTAAATGAAATTTTAAAGCCCCCCCCCTAGGGAAGATAATGAAATCACACATTCTGCCGAAATAACGCGCACTCATTTTTTGTTCATTTTAATAGTCAAAGTCTAAAAGCAAAAACGAAAGTATTATTGTGATTCTAATAAATTGTTAGACTGATAGTATAATAATATTGATGATGCTTCTACGTATCATGAATTCAATAGAAAAACGAATTACTATGGAAATCTTAGGGCTTCTGCGCATCCATAATTCAATGCAGTATCAAAAGAAAAACATAGCTTCTACTATTCAGACACCATAAAAGTAAACTCTGGAAAGGGATTTGGTAAAACAATAATAATTCACTTTCCATGAAAATGCATTTAACGAATTTGGATTACGCGAGGTTATTATACCTTTTGTCTCACCCAAGAAAATTCTATTCCGACAATGGAATTGTTTTTTGCGAAACTGAATTTTCTAAAAACAGGTTGTGGTCATGGAAACAATGTTTTCCTGAAAACATAAATTGCAAGTTCTCCGCACACGTGTCCGAGAGTATTTGAGCACTTTATTTTTAGAGCTAAACCGAACTTTTTTAAATGCCGTATTTTTTGAATTATTCCCTAAGACGAAATGCCCTAATAGTAATTTGGGTGTATAGTGCCTGACAATTAATTGCAATTGCATATTTAATAAATAGTAAGAAGATATCTTAAAAAAGAGGGTAGTACATGTCACACGCCGAGCGGTGGAATCCGTTGGGTTTGCTGAGAGCGTCCAAGAATTGCGGGAGCATGCGCGCAGCTCCAGCCATTGAGAAGAGAGCGAGGAGGGCGTTCCAAAGGACGAGGGCTTTCTGAAGATCGTAGGCCCTTCTCTTGGCCATTAGCAGGGGTCCTAGGAATACGAAGGTGAGATAGAGGGCGCAGAGTGCGAGACAGAGAAGGAGCTGTCTCCGTGCCCACACGCGCCACTCGTTCCCGTCCAGCACCTCAAACGGCAGACACGACCACTTGCTCTCATTCTGGTAAAGCCAGGGAACGAGGCCCATCGCCCGCAACTCCTCCATTTCTCCGCACTCTTTCAAAGTTCAGAGGCTCTCCAGAGTTCACACCTCACCCACCACTCAACTCACTCTCAAGTAATTAAGCTTCTCTTAAATATTCTCTTCTGCCGACTGCACGTCGATGACTACGACGCGACGCTCAGTTGAGGAAAGCAAAACAACGAAGGAGCGAGGATTCTACAAACAATAAAATGAAGAGGTCCCCAATGTCTTGGGAGCATAGCACACCTAAGGTGGCTTTCGAATCAAGCCACGACAGATGCGTAGGTACATGTTGTACAGTTGTACTAGTGTATGCTACCTGGGGTTCCCTTTATTATGTAGCGGCAGCTGCATTATAAGAATGACTTGAAGTTATGTCTGTGTATGTATCTGTCTATGTATGCATCTATATATGTACGCATCTATCTATCTTAGACCATTTTCATGTTTGTTGTCAACATTTTTGAATTCTGTTTTCATTATTTAGTCATGTGTACCCTCAGTAAGAAAATCCAGAAAAATGGTCGACATCGCCCTATCCTCTAAACCTAACCTCCACTACCCCGCCCACTTTCTTAAAATTATACTTTTTTGAATTTTGTTTTCATTATTTAGTCATGTCTCCTCTCAATAACAAAATCCGGAGAAATAGACGAAATCGCACAACCTTCTCCGCCACCTACCCCGACCACTTTTCTTACAATTCAACTTTTTGGATTTTTGTTTTCGTAAATAAATTACCTCTACATTGCTACAGCTGTTCACCACAGTTTATTTTGTGCTCGCCATTTTCGAATATTAGAGTCAGAATTTCATTGAGTGTATTACCACGGAGTTGGGGTGCACAATTTGAACGCCTACGCCACATATTTTTGAGATCCCTTGCTCACTACGAACAGAGAGAGAAGAGCGGAAGTGTAAAAGTGTGGAAGTGTGACAGGAAAGGAGGAGGGAAGTAGTCCATGCAAGTCGAACCTCCTAGTCAGAACTAAAATAAAAGTTCAGATGTCCCTCTGCCTTTGTGTCACCTGGCAGAATGAATTGGAAGGTTGGAAGTGACCAAATTAGAATTCCGACCCATTCATAGACTCTAAACAAAATAATTGGATTTTGGATTCTTTTGCATAATGTAGCGAGGTTTGAAGAAATTAGAAAGAATAATCGAGGAGCAATGCCAAGATAACTGGGACATGCACCAAATAATTTCTCTCTTCACAGGATTCTTTTGGGGGAACTTTACAATTAGCAATTTTTATTCTTTTCGTTTTAATTGTTGACGCTGGGTGGTTGTAGTTCATGGCAGCAAGTGCAGTGGAGGTATATAACAAGTTCATTATTTCATAGCTACAGCAGTTGCTATGAATGAACCAACTCATTTGACTCACTTTAGTTCACCTACTTAATTCCCAATCCAACAAGTTACGACACACTTGTTTCCCGTTCTACATCCCATTTCCCACCGCTACTTTTAGCCAGACAATTTTCCCACGCCAAATCCAACTGGACTTTGCTATCACATTAATATTACATTGATAGATATCACATGATAAATTATTCATCCAAGAGGAAACTGCGAATGTCACAGTCTCCCAGCTCATTCTGAATGGAAATGACAATTCATATCATTTTTGGCAAATTGAGTGAATTTTCATCATTTTTAACCTAACTTTGCATGACATCTAAGTCAAGGACAAGCAAATGAACAAAGTAAACTATTTAGTTGTCAGGTTAATACTCAATAAAGTCCTGTTTTCATTTCATGGATTTCTTCATCAGGAAATGTTTCGAAGTAGTTGTCGAGGATTTCGTTTTGGGGCATTCTAGTTTTCCTTTTTTATTTACCAAATGGAGTCAACGTGCTAAATAAACCATTACAAAACGGCTATAAGTAAGTACTGAAACAAAAAAGTATTTGAACCAGCAGAGACTCAAACTACAAGCTTGTCTGTATTACAGTCCTCAGGAAAGATTGAATTCGGAAAGATAAGGCAATTAGAGGAGAACAATACAAGTTGTCGATTTCCTTCGCCTCGGCTTCGTACTTTGCCTCTGTGTGTGGTCTTCACTAGTGTGAACTTTCAGATCGAGGATTGTCGGCCCTAGTATGTGATGTACACTGTATGCCTACATAATTAAGACCTAATAGAGACTCCTGCTCGCGAACCGACCGCGCTGGGCAACATTGGCACACACACACACCATTGTGTTCCTCTTACATTTCCTCATTTTCTAAAAAAAAGTCTCATATGTTGTTGCCTGCGTAATAAGAGATTCACGGTACTTTGACAATGAGTGTTTGGGCAAATAATACAAATAGTCGATTCCAGCGCTCGAACCGACCGCGCTGTACGCAATAGGCGCACACCATCGTGTTCCTCTTATTATTACTGACAGCAGCTCAATGACTTTCCATTACAAAAAAAACTACAAAAACTTTTATTTTTGCGCAAAAATATTTTTTTGCCAAAATTATTTTATTTTTGCACAAAAATGTTAGCAGATTGAACGAAATTAGACTTCTAGAATTTTTTTTGCGCAAGAGTATTCATTTTGGCATTTATTGTGCACAAGACCGTTTATTTTGGTTCAAGAGTATTTAAATTAGCGCAAGAGTATTTATTTGACCTTGCGGGTAACGCTTAGCACCTAATACAGTATATTGTAATGCTCATGCAGCGATCGAGGTAGAGAAAAGTCAGCTTAGTTAATGTTGTAGCTAATTGGGTTTTTTTTGGAATGGAAAGTCATTGCTGTCAGTAATAATAAGAGGAACACGATGGTGTGTGCCTATTGCGTACAGCGCGGTCGGTTCGCGCGCAGGAATCGACTATTTGTATTATTTGCCTAAACACTCGTTGTCAAAGTACCGTGAATCTCTTATTACGCGGGCAACAACATATGAAACTTTTTTTAGAAAATGAGGAAATGTAAGAGGAACACAATGGTGTGTGCCAATGTTGCCCGGCGCGGTCGGTTCGCGAGCAGGAGTCTCTATTACGTCTTAATTATGTAGGCATACAGTGTACAGCACATACTAGGGCCGACAATCCTCGATCTGAAAGTTCACACTAGTGAAGACCACACACAGAGGCAAAGTACGAAGCC
>JAAAYG020050760.1:0-11320 GCA_009936455.2 Tomocerus minor
TAGAAGGATATCAATGTTTGAAATGTAACATGACGGTGATTTAGAGACAAAAATATATGCGCTGTGCTGTGTATCAGGTTTGGTTGACTTTGACTATGAAATAAAAGTAGAAAAGCTGTATCCAATTCAAGATTGATATTAGGGCTACTCAGAACTCTGTGTTCATAAAACTGATACATGCAGACTTATATAAATATGTATCTTGTGCTTAATATTCTCGTATTAGAGCTGCTGTATAAATAGGTAGAAAGGTACAGTATTCTGCAGTGTAAGTCTGTGTAGTCAGTGTAGTGTAATTTAGGTTGCATCTCCATGATGTTCATTTTTGGTTAGGTAGGGTAGAAAAGTCAGTAGGTAGAAGAAACTACGTTTTTACCTTTGGTTGGTGCTTTTGTATGGAGGCAAAAGTTTCTATATGGTTGTTGTGTGTGCTGGTTGTTTTTGTAGTAGTAGTACCTTAAAGTTAAAGCTTCAGCAACTAATAACTCCGGATCGGATTGGAGTCTGTGAGACAGGAACCTTTTTTATCATGAATGCCCTATTCTTCTCTCTCTCTCTCCCCGCGTCAGAAGCACAACAAGAGAAGCCTTCCTAAGTTGGAAGGAAAGGCAAATAGGATGCAACATTATAGGTTCTGTTTCTGTTGTTGGCTCATTGGCTCTCCTTTGCTCTTGCTCCATTCCTTGTTGGATTTCATATAAGCCAAATATTAGTAGTTACAACAATAATATAGCTAGCCATGGCATGGCCTGGCATGGCATGGCATGCCATGAAGGCAGGAGAGTTGGTTTGGTTGCTAGTAGTACAGTGAGTAGTGAGTGCTCAGCTCTGTCGTATCCAATGCATAGGACGGAGAGTACAGTATTATTATTATGCTAAAGTGCTAGAGTGACTAGTTAGACGACTGACTATGTGTATTGGTGAAGAAAAGGATGAAAATGGTTTATGATGTGGCCTGGGCTGATTGTGCCTGAACGTAGGGCATACCTTGGGTTGCTGTAGTAGTCTAGTACGAGTGCTACAGCAACTACATGGTCCGTCGAGGGTAATGACGACGTTAAGTCGAAGCCAGCCACCAGCACAGCCAGCTAGCCAAGCCGAGTTCCCTGCCTACCTCCCCTCAGCTTCCTCTCTAGACCCGACCAAAAGTTTTGGAAGAGTCCATCGTGGATGTCAAGGGAGGTCGGGCGGCTTAATGCCATAAAGAAAACTGAATAGAGTTTGCCTCTCGTCCTATTCCTCCGGTGCTGCTCTGTGAAAGACCGTGCCAAAGTGCCAAGCAAATGCGTGTAGCTCGTCAACATAAAACTTGAAAGAAGTTCGTGAGGTGCATGCTGAAGAAGCATCAGGGAAATCTTTGACGAGATGTTACGCTGCTCTCAGGGCGTGGTCTGAAGGGGATTTCAATGGAAAAAAATCCTTTTGGACTTTGATCAAGAAAACATGCTTATAAGCTAGGTTCTTCCTTTGGCTTATTGTTGGGCTCCTATTTAGTAGACATCCTCCTCTACTATATTATAACCACTACTCACTACATATATATACTCCGATGTAGGGCTTCATATATTTTAGTGCTCTATGTCGTGCAGCAGTAGTAAGTAAGACTTGAGCTCAGTCTCTCGCTGTTACTGCCTTGCCTTTCTTTTCCACTACTTCCCAGTCCTCCACTATCAGCTATGCACTACTGTACTCCCATTATTAAGACCATTATGTGGATTGATTAAGAAGGTATTAATACTGTTAGGCACCTAGTACTTAGATTACCCTAGATTAGGGCTACTCACTATGTTACAAGCTTATTTACTATATACACCACTGTCATCTAGACATGTCCAAGGAATTATAACTACCTTAACGTCATAACACAAACAACTAGAGCTACTACAGAGACAGAGAGAGAGAGGTATTAATGCTACATGTGCATATGCATGGCCGAATGGCACTGCATTGTCATAGCACAGAAGTTAACTATAATATCTGTTAGCTTAATGCTATATTATTATAGGGATGAGGATTTGGATTCTAATGTACTACTGTACAATCAACAGCAGCACCACCGTATAAAGATTATCAGAACCATTAGCTAACTTTTATAAACTCTGACAATGACAATACTGACAAAGTACTGTACGAAGACAAAGTACAGCAAAGTGGATTTACTGAATAACTTGCATTTTATCAGAGTTTATGCCTCTAATGACACTACTGCCCGCATGCACAATTACACACCTGCTCTGTGAGATTGTCTAATTAAATTTTAGCACAGGAAAGTAGCTACCTACTGAAATGTGAGTAAAATGTAAATTGTAAAACAGTGAGTCAGTACAAGCGTATAGACGTTTTTGAGCTAAAATCCTGAACTGCTGAAATATGTAGTTTAAAATTCTGTGCTGAGATATTATTGCGTATTTACTACTTTACTATTACAGAATATTTATTGTTGAGATTTGTCATGCATAAAATTAAAAATATTTATTAGATACTAGTATGGTTGTAATTTCAAGTTATTAAATCAATCCTTAGTTGAAGTAGTAAAATATTTTTTTTCAAAGCTGCAATGTTTATATTGTACTGCAAGTAAATATTATAAGTAAGGCTTAGCCTTTGTATAGTTAGCTTAGGAGAATGTGCGGAAGGAATGGTTTTACATACTAGTTAGCTCTCTAACGGTATTGCTGTAATCTCCTCTGTCTGCTCTTTACTGTACTTTAGTTAGACCTGGCTGTCTAACATAGCATCTAAAATGTACGCATATCATGATGCACAGTAGATGCATTTATAAAAGTAAGTAGTTCACAAACACACGTGCAAAATTGTAGAGTGTATAATATTTTGTGCAAATGCAGGGAGCAACAGCAACACTGTATATAAATATGAATTACCGTTGCAGATTGCAATTTGCAACTTGCAGGAGTTGAATAAGTAAGCCATAGTCAAGTAATTCAGAGACGTGCATTGTGCATGCACCACCACACCGTACAGATACACTATGAGTTTTTTAAAATGCTACAATAATATTATGTGGTAAGCTTAGCTAAGTTACTTTGTTACTTACCTCATCGAATTTGTGTAGAATAGGAGATCCCGTAATTTATTCGATTTCGATATCTTCCTTCTTTGCTGGGAGCAGAATTTTAATTCAGACTTTTATGAAAATGCACCTCTGCTCCATATGTGCTCAATGTTTTCACTTCCGCGTCAACGACTTGACTTGGCGTTTAAATTTAGACTGACAAATTTCCAATGTAAACAAATTGAAATGGGATTTATTGGGAGCAAGTTGTTTATACAAAATGTGATTGTTTGTGACATTTTTATTTTCACCTGGCCATAGTACTAACTCATAGAATGATATTAATAGACTCTTGGATACTCTTCCTTTGTTTCACTGTATTAATGACACTATTCTACGTGCAATGCGATAACTTAACTTTGGAAGGCTTACTCGTAGTTTCATAGTTGCAAACTTAGAGAATAATCAATTTAATTATGTATAATAAGTGTAGCGTTTTAGGAATGGTACAGATAGTATAGAACGCAAATATCTGATGTAACACTTCAATTTACATTTGAATTGATACATTTACTATTATTTCCCGTCGCCTGCACTCACAATGGCACAATTCAAATTCTTGTGCTCACTTTGGAGTAGGAATCTATTGATATTAATGGGGGCAATAAAAAATTTCTCCGTAATTTCGTCTATAAAACATTCCATTCAACCATTGGATATTTGACATATATTTTAATTGTTGTATCTTTTATTGCCCATTTTAATATTTATGAAAGCATAAACAGGAAGAGTCACTAGAAAGCTATGCACTGGAGCCAATGTCAAATGAAAGGTAACGTTTGGCTACATAAGAAAAGTGGCAGGTATTAGTTATAGATAGGATACTTGTTAGCATTTCATATTCTATTCTGTAAGTTCTTTGGGTGTGATGAAATTGTGAAAATTAGCATTGTGTATAGTTTTAGGTGGTAATGTGGACTTTTAAGTATTTATTGAAATCTAAATTATCTATTATCCATATCAAACTAATCGAATATTGTTAAATTCTCTGTTTCTATATTGTTAGAGCAAGTGCATAATTTATTTACAACGAAAATTATATATTTGTTGGCATTTGTGGGTTTTGGGTAAAAGCGATAGGATCAAACTTTAAAATAATATTTCCAAATCTAAATTAGTGAATTTTGTCAGCATGAATCACGGTACATGGCAAAATTTTGGAGTAGGCAATGGAAATTACCAGTTTTACCCACCCCAGTCTACTGGTCAGTACTATCCTACAAGCGGGTGTAACAACAGAGGACCAAGACCACCTCCATGGCGCTCTCAGAGGGAGTTTCTAAGATTTAATACTCCCAGTTTTAATATAAATGAATCACCCTGGCGGACAACACATTTTGATCCTTCTTATTCATTGTTTGGTTCACATTTTCAAGCCAGATTTGGATCCTACCAACCTCAAACATGGAATAATTATGCACCGTATAACAATGGGGAATTTCCAAAACCTGAGATACCCTTCCCACCACCAGGACCCACGTTTCCACCTCAGAACCACTCTGTACAACAACAGCATTCTTTTCTAAATAACTCCAATAATTTCTCTTGGAATTCTTCACATTATCGTTCTAACGAGGAATATCCTGCTGCGTCTACTAATAGTAGCCAGAATCTATTTTCATTGGCATCTACGTCTTCTTATAACCAAACGAACAGTTTCTCATCGAATTCAAATGAAAATAAATCTTATTTTAATCATGGCACATCAGAGTTGAAATGGAGAAATCCGAAATTCTCCTATTACAGAAATTCAAAAAAAGATAGATATAGAAGCCAGAATAGAAGGGGAAATTATTATACTAATAATAATCGTTGCCACAACCAAAACAGATCTTCAAGGTATTTAAAATCCACACCATACGAGCATGAGAAGTCTGAAGAAATGAAAAATACACTGAATGTTGTTGAAAAGGAGATTGGGACTGGGCGAAATGAACTAGCTAGCCTATTAGAGTTGGAGACTCCAGATATCAAGAAGGAAGAGATAGAAAATAATATCTCCATGAATTTCAATAGCTGTCTGTTAGATGAATTGGATGCTATCAGCAGTATACATTTAATCAATGAAAAGGATCCAACTCTACTCTTGGCAAAGGAAATTGAGTCTTATGGCGGAGGAGGCGATGGAGGTGAAAATGAAAAATCAGAGATACTGAGCTATATTAACGTGGAGGATATAAGTGATGATGATATTATTATAAATCCTGCAAAGAGTTGCGATGATTCTAATGATGAAGAGAATAAGCAGAGGATAGACAGGTAATTAACTGAAATATCATCATGGGATTGGGAATAATGAAAATAATAACTAGCCAACCAGTGCGTAGTATTAAAAAGATATGTTTTAGCTATTTTTTGGACTTGATAGTTTGCTGTGCATCACGATTCACGAATAATTCCATAAATATCAGCTTCAGATGACTCATACATTTCTATCTTTGCATGCAATGTGTAGAATATGAAATCATATTATATGAGAAGATTACTACATTAAGCAAGAGATACTAAAGTAGGCAGAATGCTGCTCGAGCTCCTTTGTCATATTTAGTTTTATATTGCATGGTTGGCTAAGCATTATTCTTTTTGCTCAGACTAGAGTAGAATGTGAGTGGTCTGGGCACTGGTTACCTTGAATTAGCCCCCACCTTGAAGAACGTTATGATTATCCAATAGTTATTATATTAGGTGTTATTATATTGCATAATTACAGCTTACAATTTACGAGAGAGGGTTAGGAACAATAAGACAAGACTCTTGATTCTATCATCCACTTTTCTACTAATCGTCAGTAAATGGTTCAGCGAGCTCAGCATTGAAAATGCATTTGTTGTCTTATTCAACGAAATCACCATAGTATGACTATGAATTTAAATAATCCACAAATAGATAATGTATATGCATAATATGAAGTTGCAGAGTGCAGGTGTAATAATTACGTGCGATATAATGTAACATGTCCAAATGCAGTAATTATTTCTGTGCAATTATATTATGAGCTGAGTAGGAAATAAGAGTAGAAGAATCCAGGGTCATTTAGAGAAATCTATAAAAGAGCTGTTTGTATCTGGGGAATGAAAAGTTACAATAGAACCTTTATTGTAGTTCAATGGTTATCCAATGGTACGTTTTGCAGTGTTAGCCCCTAAAAATTTCCGCATGTTGAAGGATAATCTTTGACACGTTGTTGTATGAAGCAACGCATGTATATTGAAATCGTTTCTATTGGGATATTGGCTTAAAATATTGATTTTTAGACGTTATTACAGTGCAGTAGCAATTTCTGACTGGTAAATATTACACTGCAAATGACGTAGCATGGAATTTTGCCCTGCGAATTTATTCTGTTTCCACACATGCTGGAAATAAATTGAGCTAAACCATTGATATCTATGGTTCCATCACACTAAACCAATACGCAAATAGCTAAATTGTGTTTGTTTAGAATGACCGTGACCAAGAACATTGACTACTTCAGATGTGATGAAGTAGCCTGTGTAGACTGCAGACGACAGGCAGACTTACTGTCATATTTATTTAATGACCAATAAAATTTGTGGAATTATGTGGCGAAACGTTTTCAGTGTACACAAACACAAAATCTCGAATTATATCGATTTTTTATGTCTTAGTGCTACTAATGTACAGCAAAACAAATAAATCTTTCCCTTTTAACTCTTATTAATATCTGTATCTCTGCATCCAAGCAGTTACAATCTTAATTTCTAGTCTGATTGTTGAATTCTCATTCATCTCATCACCGAATCAGCAGTAACAAGTTTTCTGCTCTCTTATATATAGGCCCTTAACAATCTTAATGCTCTGTATGAACTTGAGCTACCTACCTATGCACCTGGTACATTGCACACATAAATTGTAACGAAGTAAGAACAGAAAAGTTTGCATTTGGAAAGAAATGATATGGCCCACTACTAGCTAGTGGGTTATTAGTAAAGTTATCAATGTTTGTTGCTTTATGGAAATAGATTTGAATTTTCAATTCTTGGAAATAATGCGGATGAAACTGTTGGAAATTATTAGAACTCATTATTGCGATATTATTCCTTCGCATACAAATGAAGAAATAAATGACTTTCGTGGAAAACTGTTAGTAGTTAGTACCTGTTTAAACTAAAATATCATTTCATATTGCCGGACAAAATGGATGCAATGTTGAACGATGCAATGAGAGAGAGTGGACAGTATTTCATGTGAATATTTTTTTGAACTAACTGTTCAATAACATTTCATATTGGTAAGCAAAATGAATACTATGTTGAATGATGCAATGAGAGAGAGTGGATAGTGTTTCATGTGAATATTTTTTTGAACTAACTGTTCGATTGTAAACATAAGCTCTATTATTTGTATGTTCCATCCATGTTTATTACTAGTGAATACTTGCTTGTATTTCGGTGACGTGGTGAAGAGTTTCGTGGAATGGAAACTTTTCTGGTACCTGTTTTGAGTTTTGTCTGAAAGGAAGATTGTTAGATATTAGAAAAGCTGCCTGAGTTAGCTGGTGCCTTTGTAATGAGTAATAGTTATAATAATGCAGCATGTATAGCATGAACTATGTATACTATTCAGTATTTTCTGGTAATCTCAAGGACTACTTGATAATTACCATAAGATTAACTCAGTCGAAGACTATTCTTTCTTGTTCGTGAGGCAGTTTTCCGCGTTTCCAATATTTGACGATTAGTAATTATAAAGCTTTAAAGTTAACCTTTAAGACGAAAAGGGAAACAACAAACAGGTGCTTCTTTCTAAAGCTCCCTCATGAAAATTCTGTTTAGTGAGTAACCATCCATCCATCTTACTATTGTTGGCCTAAGACACTCTTGCTTACTCAAAGTCTGGTCTGGTGCAAGTGTAGAAGTTAGAAGGCTAATAGTTAGTCAGTCAGTGGGTAGTAGTTTTTCCCTGTGGACTGACTGACGACTTAAATTCAAAAAGGAGCATCATTTTTGTAGCCTACCTAATGTAACATAAGAGTCCGAATTATAAGATAGCTAGCTATTAAATATAAGGACGCGTTCAATAGCTTCTTCGTTTCTAAAAAGTCACTTTCCTTAGCGCATCTTCATCGAAAAGCTGTAACCGAATTTACTAGCCACTCCTTTACTATTGCGATTGAATTTTATGGGAAAGTGAGTTTCTTACTTTCTACTACGAATTACTTCCAATACTAAATAAGTATATAATAATATATGATTTAAAAAAAGCTGTGAAAAATGGTTGATTTTGAAAAGAAATATTTACATTGGATTTTACACTTGAAAGTTTCGCCCTTGAAAAGATGCTCTAAGAAATATTCTGCGCAGAAGGGAATTGAAATGTGGGGGTGTGTATAATAGGATTTTGTGAATTCTGCTCCTGATCCCTTCACAATAAGCATAGTTTTAAAATAAAATCTAGTTTCTTTTTCATAACAGAATAGTACAAAAGGAGATTTAGTAGATTTTGAGTGTGGACTTAGAAAAAAGTCTATGTAGTATGAATTGTTCTGGTAGTTTTAGGAATTGCTCTTGTATTTTGCTATTGTATTTGATATGCATTGTGTCGGAAATGATATTCTTGTGTTGTATGGTAGAGTATAGTGTTTGATGTGGTTGATTTTAAGAGAAGAAGAGCTGGAAAGAGGAGTCTTTGTACTTGTAGAAAAGTTTATGATGGCTCTGGGTAGGTAGATAGTAGTAGTAGTGTGACGTTGAAACAAAAAAGTGCTCAACTTATGCGTAGCAAGGAGAGAGAGAGAGAGAGAGAGAGGAGTAGAGTCGTCGAGTCGAAGTAGGAGCAAAAGCAAACCAGAAATCATTTTCAACTTGTTTGTGAATCAAGAATGTGTATGAAGTGTATATCTGCTTCGTCTAAACTCCACTATACTATAGTTATGATTATGATGGTTGTTCTTGTTTGGACGGACTGGGTAGGCTGTTCTGTTCTGACTGTGCTGTATGTAGTAGTATGACTACTACTTTTCATAGTGCTATTACATTACATGGTTAGCCATGATTCATAATAGCATGATGCAAGATAAAGCTTGGAGCATAACACAAAGGTTCTAGATTTCTAGTTGGATTTGGACTGGTTGCATTTGTGTGTGAGGCGAGGGGAGTTAGGATGAAGACAAATAGAGGTAAAACGAAGGCACGGCTTTTGTATTGAGTTGAAGTTGCCAGCGCGCAGCGAGTTTAATCATATAAAAAAGCAACTTCGTCCGTTTTCGATATAGTAGAGTAGTATAGGAGTTGTACGAGGACTTTCATGTTGTTATGTGCCTTTGCCATGTTGGGCTCTTTTCTTCTCTAGCCAGCCCTGTCTGTATCTCCTGCCTGAATGTAAAGACTACTACACAGTCTAATGATATTGCATGCAGACACACAGAGAGAGAGAGAGAGCCAAAAGAGTAGAAACGTACAAAGTACAACGTACATAGAACTTGCTTTTAATTCTATCATTCCGTGTAGTCCTATCCTTTTGCCTTGGCTTCCTTCGTTGTGTAATGTTCGTCTACATCGGAGTGTAACAAGAAGGAGTCACACAACCAACGAAACTTACTACTCACACTCACAGAGACGAAGCTAAGCTCAATCAGTAGTATTCATTCTCTCGTCCTCCTCGTATCTTTCCCTTACTATCTATCGCCTACTCTTTTTACACGTCTCTCTCTCTCTCTCTCTGACTCTCTACTACTTGTATAAGTTTTAGTGTATCTCTATGCTGGGATATCAACACGAATGTCATGCCATATGCAATAATGCAATGCATGGATGGCCCTGGATGGTGTGCTCTGCTCCTCCTGCCTCTCTTGTATTTCTATCAATGCTGACTTTGCTCCTTTTCTGTCTTTCAGAGAAACTCTGTCTCTCTCTCTACACATCCCTCTCTCTCTCTCTCTCCATTTTACACTAACTCCATTTCAATCCAGTTTCGGCTCTCTATTCTAATTCTATTCTAAATTATTGTATAATACTACGTATTTTAACTCGTCATTCTCCAACTACACTCTCTCTCTGTATTCAACCTTCCATGTATCACAAGAGGAATATTACATCTCGCAGCATTCTAAATGGAAACGATACAAAACCAAGAGCTTTTGTCTCGTTTTTCAATGCTCTCTATCGTATTGTTACTGCGTACTTAACTTTAGGCTTTGATGTCTCCAAACGAATAATGACCATATTCCTTTCATATCTACTTTACCTGTACGCTTTTAGTCGAGCTATTGTGGAAAACGTTTAGGTACAGGATTTCTGCTACTAAATATCCCGATTTTACAATAGTTTTTCCTAGGACATGGACAAAATAGCCAGGAAGACGTAAACAAAATAAATTATTCATTGTGAACCTCCCAGAAATCTAAGTCCAGACTGTGTGGACATATTCATACCTTACAATTTCCAAATAATTAACCATTTAGCTCTGTTTGCCAACTGTCTGAGTGTCTGAAGTTCTTTACACTTATGATGGTAAATCTATATGAATAAATAAGAAATAACATTGTCCAGCAGAGTTAAACAATTATTACTACCGTTGTTGTCAACAAACGGACAAGTTTGAGAGTAGTATCGATGAATTCTGATGCAGTATTTACGTTTTCTATTGAGGCATTCTCATTTCTGAGTTTGCTTAATGTAGGCATTAAAGATAAGACGTAAAAGTACAATATTTAAGTTTAAGAATGGTTAGAATAGAAGTTCATAATCAGTTGAACTTGATAATTCGGGCTATGTGCAATAATATATTATATGCGTATAAAATGATTGTCTATGAATTGAGCTATACTAATAAGATTTTTCTCGAAATTATACTAAAATTTCGTAGTGTATTTCGAAAACACATTACAAATATGTTGTTTTTGAAGATTCCAAAAATACGGAATTTGCGATCAGTTTTGATCGTTGTTTATTTCTGTATTTCATGTCATCATGAAATACAGAACTTCATAAAAGCTTTGAATTTTGAGCATTTCATATCAATTAATTACCCACACCTTCAGCTTAACAAATTCGGTGTAACGCTAACGATCGACTCGACGGGAAAGTGACCGTTGTGTAAATGTTCTTGAATTTGAAATTGTTTCGTTGGGGCTAGGCTAGACTTAGTTTAGACGTTAACATACTTCAGACTGGCGACTGACCTTATTTGTTACTGGTTGGGAGGGAAGAATTCTCGGGGTTATTGTGTGCGTGAACACGCATAACATTATTTATAGAGTATCAAAGTCATTTCCTACAGTTTCTA
>JAAAYG020050782.1:0-11316 GCA_009936455.2 Tomocerus minor
TCATCCCCTTCGTTGCTGAGGAGGGTCAACTCGAGTTTCTCGGAGACCATCATCAGCTGGTCCGAGTCACTTGAGTCTTCCAAGATAACCTCCACATCCACCCTTTTCCTACAAGAAGAAACAGGTAAGTGTAGTTTTTTCGCCATTGCATTGCCTCATTTAATAGTAAATAATTCTTTGTAATTTTAGTTATAGTTTTAATTTTAAGAATTATATTCCGCACATGCAGTGATGTGTGCAAGAGCGGAAATCGCCGTGCTTTAGCACAGCAGTCTCCGCTCTCCCAAACACACACATGCATGTACAAAACTTACCGGCAGCATGCTGTCTATCTTTAGAGTAAGTTAAAGAAAAAGTCAATATAAGGTGAGGGGAAATGGTGACCTATCTTCCGGGACTGTCCATGGTTACTCTTGTCTCCTTTCCCTTCACCGACAATTCCCACTGTACTGTTTTTTTTTAATTTTTTTATCAAAAATTTTGGGAGCTTAAATTAAGGTTTTTTTTGTTCAATTTCGGATAAACAACGCCCACTCCTTCATGAACGCCTTTTTTATGTAAAATTACATTGCTAGTGGAGTTGAATCTGCACCAACATTGATCACATCCAAAAGGTCTATTCGGGTCATGTAATTGGTTCATGTGTTTCTCCATAGCTTTCGGTTGACTAAATTTCGCAGGGCACAATTTGCAGTGAGATAATTCAGGGTTAGGACGATGTCTTTTCCGATGCTCTTGAAGTCTTTTGCGTAGGTAAAAAGCTTTACCACAAGTATCACAGAGATGGCTCTTTGTTTTATGGGCACGATCAACATTATCATTTAAATGCGTGCTAGAAATGAATGCTACATCAGGTCCACAAATGCTACACACATAAGATTTCTCACCGGTGTGTGTTCTTTTGTGGATATCCATATATAGAAATGAGTCTTGGGTCCAGGAGCAGTAGGCTCTTCCAACGTCCAATGTCCCCATATTTCCCATTGGCTGTTGATATTACGTGGCGGAAAGTTTAAACTTAACTTCTCTCCTCCAAGCAACAACAACAATCACGAACATTGTGTGTCGAGTGTGTGTCGCATGTAGTTCCGTCACATCTCAATCTTTCTCCTCAGTGTTGTAGCAAGGAGAATGGTTGAGAGGTTGTGACCACTATTCCCACACATACTCACCTGCCCAAGCAACATCGCTACTGCGCCGCTGCCATACATACAGGATTACTGTTCTCTGCCTTGCAGTCTAGCATTTACCGCGAGGCATTGATCAAGTCTACTTTCATTCATCACATCTTTTTATTATTTATTGTGTGTTATTTATTGTGTTCATGATTCTTCTTTGTTTCAGGTGAGTATTACTATGAAATATTGCAATATCTACAGTTGTATTAAAAATAAGTTTGTTGATGAATGAATTAGTGTACTTGCGCCTCCTTGAGTGCCCGCGTCACATCATTTAGTTAAATTAATATTTTGAGAATGAACTATCGATATGACAATAATATCACCACAACGGCATTATATTCATATTCCGTTCGATATTAGTAACCACTTTGAGTTCCAGCTCCCTATATATCTTTTTTTCACTTTATTTCAGTGAAGTACCAAAGAGTTTAGCCAAAATAAGTGATAATAATTGAATATAGTTTTGTTTCCATTCCTATTAAATGTTGCAATATCTACAGTTGTATTAAAAATAATTTATTGATGAATGAATTAGTGTACTTGCGCCTCCTTGAGTGCCCGTGTCACATCATTTAGTTAAATTGATATTTTGAGAATGAACTATCGATATGACAATAATATCACCACAACGGCATTATATTCCTATTCCGTTCGATATATGTAACCACTTTAAGTTCCAGCTCCCTATATAACTTTTTTTCACTTTATTTCAGTGAAGTACCAAAGAGTTTAGGCAAAATAAGTGATATTAATTGAATATAGTTTTGTTTCCATTCCTATTAAATGTTGCAATATCTACAGTTGTATTAAAAATAAGTTTGTTGATGAATGAATTAGTGTACTTGCGCCTCCTTGAGTGCCCGCGTCACACCATTTAATTAAATTAATATTATGAGAATGATCTATCGATATGACAATAATATCACCACAACGGCATTATATTCCTATTCCGTTCGATATTAGTAACCACTTTAAGTTCCAGCTCCCTATATAACTTTTTTTCATTTTATTTCAGTGACGTACCAAAGAGTTTAGCCAAAATAAGTGATATTAATTGAATATTAGTTTTGTTTCCATTCCTATTAAATGTTACAATATCTGCAGTTGCATTAAAAATAAGTTTGTTGATGAATGAATTAGTGTACTTGCGCCTCCTTGAGTGCCCCAGTCACATCATTTAATTAAATTAATATTTTGAGAATGAACTATCGATATGACAATAATATCACCACAACGGCATTATATTCCTATTCCGTTCGATATTAGTAAGCACTTTAAGTTCCAGCTCTCTATATAACTTTATTTTTACTTTATTTCAGTGAAGTACCAAAGAGTTTAGCCAAAACAAGTGATATTAATTGAATATAGTTTTGTTTCCATTCCTATTAAATGTTGCAATATCTACATTAGTGTATCTGCGCCGCCTTGATATCATCCCAATGATAGTACTTATAGTAACAATAATATGAAACCAATAAATAACATTGACTAAATATTAATGTCGTTTTATTTATTACTGACACAGGTACTCTCGGAGACACGGGCACAGTTTTATTGTACTGTTCCTGTAAGACAGGGAGGTTAGCGCCAAGCGCTTAGGAGGTTAGCGCCTAAGACAGGGAGGTTAGCCCCTAGCGCCTAGGAAGTTAGCGCCTAAGACAGGGAGGTTAGCGCCTAAGCCCAGCGCCTAGATTTACACTTCCCCAAATGAGGTAATGGGTGATCATTCAACCCGCCTCAAAACCACCCCCACCCTCAAAAAAACTCAAAAAACCCAAAAAACTCAAAAAGACCCAAAATAATATCCAAAAACCCTAATGATATCCAAAATACTGATCGACATTGTTCTGAATGTGGCACCAAAGCTGGTCACGGGCACACCTCTATCTTAATTAATATTCACGTATATTAAAAAAATCAATCAAAAAAATTAAAGCTTTATACTTAGCGGTTTCAGTTTATGCATTTATGCAACTGTTCTCCCAACCAGAAGTCTCAAGATAATTTAACTATCCCGTACAAGTCTGAAGACTTGTTATTATTGCAGCGCTAGGATTTTATAAGCAAGGCACTGAGTTGTGGACTTTAGATTCTGTCTGCTCTAGGCAAGTCGTTCACCCATCCAACAGAGCTCAGCAGACAACGTAGTTCAACTTATATCCATCGGAATAGGATTTATCACAAATATCACAAGCAACTTTCCCATCCGTCGGGTCACGAACGTATTTTTCGTCAGAATGCGCATCTTTCTCGTGTAAGTCAAGACGAAATTGTATAGAAAATCTTTGGGAACATTTTGTACAAGCAAATGGCATTTCTCCGTTGTGAACTTCTTTGTAATGATTTTCTAGGAGAATCAGACCATTAAATTCTTGATAACAATTCGTACAATTATGTTTGTCATTTCTATGGGAATGCAAATGTCTTTCGAACAATTTCCATCCTCTAATTTTCTCTCCGCACAAATCACAAGGAAATGCGTTCTTTTTCCTTATAGTTTTCCGTATTTCTTGGCGGCAGTTATTTCTTCGATGGGCATTTAGAGTCTTCCGATGGTACTCTAGAAAATCTTTGTCACAAACCTCACATTTTATAATCTTTTGACCATTGTGTTCTGAAATATAGTAGGGTCGCACCCAGGTGTCTGCTTACGAGCCAATATTTACGTATAATCATGTATACTTACGGAATTGTGTAAGTATACACAATCATACGAGGTCGTAAAAAGCTCTGAGCCATTCGACCAATGAGATTAGCGCACGAACGTCGTATCGCGTATGAATTCATACGCAGCTCAGAGGCTTGTTTTTGCGTATGATAGTTTCGTTACTCAAATCTCTTCGTCCTGAAAAGGGACTCGTGTTTGCCTTAGTGAATTTTGACTTCGTTTCTCGTTTCTATTCCTAATTTTTGGCAAGAATCATTAAGCATTTTCCATTGAAATTGAGCAGTCCCGGAAGTGCCCCAATTCAAAGAGTTGTGACTAAACGCCAAAACAGACAGGCGAAAAAAATGAGAAAACAATAGACAGAAACTGAAACTTAAACTGTTATCTTATAATATATCTTATAATATATCTTAAACTGTTATCTTATAATTATTCATTTAAAATCCAAATGTTTTTTTTGCATACTCAATTTCATTTTTTCAATTTGAAGAACTCGAAGTCAGAAAAGCTGAAATTCAGGGTCACAAGGAAGTGAAACTGCAAGAACTAGAGATTCAGAAGATGAAGTGGCAAGTGTAATTAGCCAAGATTCAAAACAAATAAATATATTTGGCAGTTTAAATCCAACTTCCCAATGACATAATAATATAGTGCCATTTGTCTAAGCATTTTTGATTTAAATGTGAATTTTCACTTAACTATATTCAATACTTTTGTTTATTTCACAACTGCACGTTGTTCGGTGTAATGGGAGGGGTTCACCCAGGTGTCCTTGTAAAATTATGTAAACTTACGTAAACTTACAAAATGCAGGTTTAAAATGCTGAGTAAGAACCCTGGTGTATCCCTAGTGAGTTACCAATTTACGCACACCAGTGAATTTTTCAGGACAAAGCAAACTATTTTCTCGCGTTTGGTGCTGCCTTGTGTGTATCGTGTATTTACTTGCGCTTGAAAACTTTTCATTGCAAAAGCGACAGGAAAATGAATCTTGTTGAATAGCTTTCGTACGAACAAAAGTTGCCGCTTCTCAGTTGGCTGCATCCCGTTTTATCCATTCTTTTTGGACTTATTGATGGATGACTCTCATTTTTCTACTATTCCCTAGCTTCCACATTTAAGCGTAAGATATGCTGTTTTGAACTCATATGTTGTTTGTAGATAACGATTGAAGCAAAAACTTGACTACAAGCAAGACACTCTGTTAGACGTTCTACCTTAACTATTAATCGCTTTTCAAATGGATCCCGGTAAACGTTCTTCCCAACTAGAAAAGGTTTTTTATCTTCTCCGATAGTTTCATCATTGTCTGAACAATAAACTAAAGATGCCAAGTCCATGGGATAACAAGACTCATCAACCGGTTCCTTTATTTCACTTATACCACCCAAAATATCTACTCCAACTAATTCTAAGGTGGTCCCTGTGATTTTATGGGTACTGTTTTCACTGCAATTCATACTAGGTCCACAGATTTCGAAAGGATTGGCTGCGATCCCACAATTTTTACTTTGCTGAACTGTAAAACAACGAAAGTACAACCTCGTGTTCTTTATAACAGAAAAATTAACACACTTGTAGTTCCATTTTGAGCATTAGCAAATAATAATAAATTTCTATTAATAAATATGAGTAAACAATTCTTTTGTTTTTGGAATAGTCTTTAGCATGCAATTACTCACAAAAAGCAATTATAATATTATTGTAAAACCTGGGATGGGTAATGTTCCATATCTTCTGGAAAGCATTTTCCATCTCGTTCATTTGAACATTCCAAATCTTCTGGGCGAAGGTCTGAGAAATCGGACAATGCACATCCTCATGGCAATGCGACACGTGAAACAGAAAAGAAATCTGACGGAAATTCAGGTCATAAAGATAATTCTAAGGATAAGTCGAATGCGAAGAAGCCTCCTTGCAAGCATTGCAAAGATCCCAATCCTAGTCATTATTTTTATCGATGTCCTCAAAGGCCACATTCAACAAATAAGGCTACTGTTGAATTAGACAAGGACAAAACTGAAGATAAGGATAAACTGGAAAACTGCGACAGGGCGTGATGCTAGACGGATTCATCATCACTCACCCTTCGATCAATAAGAATCCTAATCGTATAGTACCCACCATAGAAATTACTATACGAAATAAAATTAATCAAACATTTTCTGCTCTTGTAGACACTGGTTCCACTTTGTCAGTAATTAAACCATCAGTTCTAAAATCGCATCAGAAATTATTACAATGGCATGAGGGTCCAGTCAAAATGCTAGATGGTAGTACAGTGCAGCCAAAAGGTGCCATTAAACTCTCCTTCTCCATGGGTGGCAGATTATTTCGTAAGAAATTCTGCGTTGTTGACTCTACGTCTGATATTTTGTTAGGCATGGATTTTCTTCATTCCTGCAATATCATGTTAGATCTTGCGCACCTAAAATGGGGTTTCATTGATACTTGGCAAAAAGGCATGCATCCTCTGGTTATTCATCGTTCCAGCGATTTCCCAATTCGAGCTTTACAATCCCTTAAGGATTATGAAGCTGATGAGATTGAGAAATTGTTGAAAAAGTTTCCATCTGTGGTGGACGCATCATTAGCTCAAACAGATGTCGTAACACACAAAATATCAGTTACTAAGGAGAAGCCTAAAAAACTTCGCCCATATAAAACTTCACCCGTCAAGCATAAAATTCTTAACGAGCAGGTAAAACAAATGTTAGAATTAGGTGTCATTCAACCTTCGACATCTAACTATTCTTCTCCAGTTCTCGTATGAGAAAAACCTAACGGTTCCTGGAGATTTTGTATTGACTTTCGTCACGCAAATTCTCTCACTTTGAAGGAAGTATACCCATCGCCTCTTATACGGAGTTTACTGCAGAAACTATATTTGGCAAAATATCTCAGTGTCATAGATGCTGACAAGGGATACTGGCAGGTGGTATTAGAGAAAGAAAGTAGGAAATACACTGCGTTCATGACTGAGCATGGGTTATTCGAATTATTGGTTTCGCATTTCGGTTTACGGAACGCTAGTGCGATCTACCAAAAATTGATGCACGAGGTTCTATCTGGCTTGGATAATTTTGTATTAGTTTATCAAGATGATATTCTAATTTATTCTAAAACTTTTCAGGATCATAAGCATCATTTAGAAGTTGTTTTGTCTCGTCTAGAAGAGCCAAACATCAATGTAAATATGTCTAAATGTCAGTTTGGAAAAACTAAAGTGAAATACCTAGGTCACATTGTTTCCGCTGATGGCATACAGAAAAATCCCGAAAAAATTAGTGCTATTATGGCGCAACCTTCACCACAGTCTCGTAGAGCACTTAGGAAGTTTCTCGGCGCTATCGGATGGTACCGCAACTTCATTGAATTGGCTGGGATTTGTGCTCCCTTGTATGAGTTATGTTCACCCAAACGTAAATTCGTGTGGACTAGTAAAACTGAACATGCATTTCAAGAGCTAAAAGGCTATAGAAACTGATCTGGTTTTAGCCTACCCTAATTATGACAAACCATGTATTCTCCGTACTGATGGTAGTGGCATAGGAATAGGTGCTGTATTATCTCAGTTAGATGATGAGGGTAATGAAAAGGTCATATGTTTCGAGAGTAAAAGTCTAGAACCAGCGCAACAGAATTATTCTGCATGTGAGAAAGAATTGTATGCAATAGTGTATGCGTTAGAACGGTTCAGGGAATACCTTGACGGTCAAGAATTTATTCTTCAGACAGATCATCGTGCTTTAGTATATTTGGATTCCTTCAAAAATAATTCTCAGCGTCTTATGAGATGGGCAATTCAATTGCAGGCATTGTCTCCATGCATCCAATATATTAAAGGGAAGGACAATACTGTGGCAGACTATCTCTCTCGAAATCCTTTACCTGATAATTCCATTATCGACAAAGATGAGGAGTATATGTTTCCACCTTCCCATGGATGTAATGTCGTTTTGACATGTACATTAGACAAAAAGAAAATTAAAGTTGAGTAACAACGCGACTCAGATATTCAGCGTAAAATCCAAGACATTCCGGATGGATTTATTGTGTTGCAAGGCATATTATATAAGAAACGTAATGATTCTTATGTGCCATTTATTCCAGATACTCTCCGTGACGAGGCAGTCAGCATTTTCCATGACTCGCCTTATTCAGGACATTTAGGGGTTGAAAAGACGTTGCACAAAATGAAGAGTAGAGTTTACTTTAGGAACATGCAGGCTTACGTTGAGAATTTTATCAAAACTTGCGATAAATGTCAGCGTATAAAATATGACAACAAAAAGCCACCAGGGCTGATGAAATCGGCACCCATTCAATCTCCTTGGCACACTATTTATATTGACCTCATGGGGCCATATATCCCATCGTCGCCAGGTAGATTTAGAAATATCTTAGTAGTCATTGACTCTTTTACGAAATGGGTTGAAGTATTCCCTATACGTGAAGCAACAGCCCAATGTTTGTCCAAAATTCTCGAGAATGAGATCCTTTGCAATCAATGGCATATCAAACACGTATTTGCTTCAATATATACACCTCATTCGAGCTTGACTGAACGTGCGAATCGTACCATGAAACCAATGATTCGTAGCTATATCGATAATCAGCAACATTCGAAATGGAGTAGGTATTTACCATTTTTCCAATTAGCTATGAATACAGTTATTCATGATTCTACCGGTTTTACTCTATTTGAATTAATGCTGAATCGAAAACCTAGTTTACCATTCGATAATGCCATGTCTAATAATGAAAATTCTTTACAGGTAACGCCACAACATACAACAGAATATATTTTTGACAGGCAAAAGATTTATTTTGACATGTGTGCTATTGTTAGATTGAATTTGGAGAAGGCTCAGGCGAAACAGAAACGTTATTATGACCAGAAGCATAGAGATGATTCTTTTATTGTCGGAGACTACGTGGTTTTACAGGATGTCACCAGATCATCGAAGGCTAAAGGTGTCGTAGCCGGATTTGCTCCTCTCTACACGGAAAGGATTGCTCGGATCCACAAAGTACTCAACGAACTAAATTATGAAGTAATTTTTGAGGACGGCACCACAAAGGGACCTTTACGCATACAGTTCCTACTAAGATACCATCCACGAGACTCGTCTGCTGTGGAATTTCTTTCTGCAAATCGACCTACTATACCTTCAAAAACCAATTCGGTCAAAGTCACCCCAAACTATTACATTACCACAAGTAAATTCGGGTCCCAAAAAGTCGAAATCTAATCCCTAAAACTTTGACTGATATAGGTAATGCTGCGGAAAGGAGAGACTTGGAGGTTGCACAGGATGAACATGGCATAGCGAATTCCTTTCCCATTTCACCAACTCCTTAAAGTAGTTCTGATCACTACAGATCACGATCACTCTCTCAATCAACAGATTCTACCGATCCACCACTCCGTCGGTCAAAAAGACAAAAGGGAAAAACTTTAGTCAAATACTATAAATAATTGTTTATATTGCATGTTTTTTTTTGAATATCTATTTTATTTTTCTTAAGAGCACTTCAAATTGCATTTACTTTTTGAAACATATTAACTAAATTGATATGACTAAAATTACGAATGTATCAATTCTACCTCACATAGGATAGTTGCTCTGAAATATGACTTAATTGTTACTTGTACTGATCTATGCAGTGAGTCCCAATCGAACAAACTCGGGTGAATCCTGTGATTCACTTGCACAACCGAGGGGCGTTGACTCCAGTATGACCTGAATAATTAGAGTCCCAATTGAACGAACTCGGGTGATTCTTATGACTCACTTGCACAACCGAGGGGCGATTGACTCTTATAACAACCGAAAAAATGAGTCCCAATTGAAAGAACTCGGGTGATTCCTGTGAATCACACTCAAAATCCGGGGGGCAATTGACTCAGTAGTTTTTATCATTTGCGATCCGAACGAACCTGAAGCACTGAAATAATAGTGCATCAACATTCGGGGGGCGGTGACACATTGATGGTCATTTGAGTTGAAAAACTAACAGTACATACAGTAACGTTTCTGTCACTTACGATTATGCACTATTTTTGGTTGTTTTAATACTGCAGTATCTAATGTCATATGTATGAAAATAATTTTTGCAATCTGACCTCTATGCTGCTCATAGGTAACACCTAAAATAGATATGGATATTTTTCTTTAACACTTTAATACTTTTTTATCCATTATCCTGTTCGAAAACATCCATCCCTTAATCCTAATGTCACGATACATGTCGCTTGGAACTTTGTGCAAATTCCAAGTCTTTCAATTCCTGAAGCTACAAATCCTTTCGGTTACGACCACTCTGTAGCCCATTACAGAGTCTCCAAAGAGGGGGGGGTTATGACGTGACTAGAAACTGCCCGAAAGCCACGTTTTACAAGGTAGTAGGTGGTTGGCAGAAGGAAACTTCCAACTCAGCAGAGTGCGGAGTTTTGAATGGTAGCACAGGTTGGGGAGAGATGTGCAGAACGGGAATGGAAAAGAGGCAGTTCTTGCTTTGTGCTCATGTGAAGAGGTCGACTCATCATCTCTCTATTCCTGCCCTCGTAGACTGAATCAACTCTTTCGGATTTGGACATTGTCATCCTTTACCCTACATTTATATTATTGGTTTCTATTTCTTCTTGGTGAGATCTTTCTATTCTAAATATTATATAATCCTTTATTCCATTCGGTTCTCATTTCATATTATTTCTACAATTGATATAACTAATGATCTCCCATGTATAATTGTATAAATAAATGTTGAGTGTTAATTATTGTATATTGTTAAATCAAGTGTGTTCTGTGCATTGGATAAGAGAACCTGTGGCTGGAGACAGTCAGGCATAAATTAGCAAGGTTAATGTTTAGTTATGATTCATCCTACGGCCATTTAATTATCATATCATTTACCTTTGCATGCCATAAAAATCTATATTTAACTAACCTAGAGGTAGCACTCATAAAAAGAAGAAAACCAAAGGGTTACAATGTTGATAAGTCGACATTGTTTATAGTTTCTTTTGTAATGCCCTGTGTTCCGACATTATGAAAGTTATTTTTATTTGACTCTTGTTGCACCATTTGCAGTTCTTTACAAAAATAAATACAAATTGTAATTTCAATTGAGTAGCAAGTGATTACCAAATCAACACGGGGAAAAGTGATGCATGTATTTTAATATAATTCTGCTTACCTGGTAAAGTTCCCGAATTGTCAACGCCATTTATGTCAGTATTGTTTACGTCTGTGTTGTATACAGGGGTGGTTTCTTTATAAAATAGATATCCTTGGCTGTCTCCTTTCACCCCAACCAAGGATGTGGCGGGAAACCTCATTGACTGAGCTTGTGGTTAACCGCATATCCTCATGAGATTGTGGTTTCTGCCTACATAATATTATCTGCTTACATATTACTGTCTGCCTACATAATAGTATCTGCCTACATAATATTATTATA
>JAAAYG020050793.1:0-11314 GCA_009936455.2 Tomocerus minor
GTTGATATTTCATTGATTTTATAAGTTTTTATACTTTTTGTTTCATTTCACCGTACCACCTCATTTTTTGATTATATAATTTCCCATCCATTTGGCCTTTGTTTCCCACTTTTCCCATGTGGGAAATTGGGAAGCTTCCCACTTTTTGATTTCCCAGTCGAAAGTCGAAACCATGCTTAAGAACCACTACTCAAAAGATTAGCATTTACTCATACTCACAAGTCCTTTGTGATGTTAGACTAGACTACTACTGCATAGTGCAACCTCATTCATGAACATTTAGACAAATATAGACAAAGATCTCTGTAAGTAAACATAATTGAGTGCTATGAATTGTATGTGTACTAAGTAAATAACCAGAATAATAATAATATTATGAAAGAGTGGTTCATTATTATCAGCATGAATCATTAAAGCTCCAAAAATACCTGCTCATCATCCCCTAATAAAACAATTAAAAACACCATACTAAACACACAAATTCTAAAACACTAGGTTTTTCAAGCAGATTTACCTTTCTACAATATTTAAACTCCCGAGGGACTTTTTGTTTGAAAATTTCAATTAAAAATTAAAGAATTATTAACTCTGAAGAATTAAAACCCCTCCCCCATTCTCTAATAATTTTTCTTAAAAGATGGCAAAGCCTAAAATTAAGATTTGGATTATTTTTTCTAATGTATTACTTATGGAGGGGGTTAAAATTAAATAGAGTCAGGGCGATAACTACTGTAAAATAAACTAGACAATAAATAACTACTAATGCCAAATGCTATAATATGAAATTGAGCATTTTAATTATTAGATAGTTTGTTACAGCTAAGTGGAGTGTTGTAATTGATAGATAAATTTGGAAAATCTAAGTTTTTCTATGAAAATGAATTATGGCTATTTTTAGACATCATGCAGAAAGACAGTTGATCAAAGATTCGTATTATTTGGAATAGTTTACTTGATTTTACTAATGTTCTTTTTCGAAATAGGAACTCAAACTCATTATACTCACTTGTTTATAAAATACTGATAGTTTGTTATTATTATCGATAAATTCTACATTTTTTCCAATCTTTTCTCATCAGAAACATAAGTATATTTATTATGAGGGTGAATTGCCAACTTGCATCTCTAGCTGCCACACAGAGAGAGAGAGAGAGAGAGAAATACACAAAATCAAAATCAGGTTGTTCTTCGTGCACTATTATTCCATTAAAAATAATGCACACACACACTCACAATTAAGTCCTAAATAGTTATCATCATAATTAGTAAGTAGCTGATAGTGTAATAGTTTTTGGCAGACAATTAATTGGTGATTAATTAGTAATTAGCATAATCATAAAATGTGTATATTTGTCAAACGCTTATTTCTAAATTAAGTTACAAAAAAAACCAAAAAAAAAACGCTAAAGCCTAAAAATACAATTAATTACAAAAATGTAGGGGAAAAAATGGGGGGATTGAAAATGTCAGATACATCAGTTCCTCTAAAAAAAAGTAGAATAATTCATTATCTATAGCACAAAAAAAAGTCCTGTAAATATACCGAATAGTTAATTAATATAATACTTATAAATAATCATATAATAGCCTAACTTATTATTTAGTGTAACTGTATAGTTAATTCTAATAATGACTTGACTTATGTAAATAGAGAAATCCAAGGAAAATATTAAAGAAAAGCTCACAAAAAAAATCCTTTTTATCAATTATAAAACCCGCTTATGATAATTCATTTTTCCCAGAGACTCTACGGTGGATCCATTATTATTTTTTCTTTGTAAAAACCTTCTGTAGTAAATAAGAGTTGTATCCTATGAAATCTTTTTTTAGGTTAGTCCAACAGTAATATAATGAATACTGCCCATCATCATCATCATCATTATCCACTCCTCATCAATAGAAAACAGTTACATTTTAATCCTTGTGTCCAAAATCCAAACTCTTCTACACAGAATTCAGATAAGTGATGTCTGCGGACAAAATGCGACATTTAACATTACATAATTAGAAATAATGACAATAGAAGAGATTCTCGATAGTGGAGAAGAGAGGGAGGGAGGGATGGAGGGAGAGGGGAATATAGGCAGAGACATTTTTAGAGGGGAAATTGGGAAACAGTTCGGTTAAAATACCTCTCTACAAAAAATCTGAATTCATTATAACAAATTAAAGATATCCAACAGAGAAATTATTTCATTAAAGATTTAGAAATGGCTACAGGTAGTTAATATTAAAATTAAATTTAGGAAATAAACAGAGTAGTAATAATGTATAGTATAAAAAATTGGCTTTTTGCTCACGTTTTTTTACCACCCACAACTTTTATTGCAAGAAATTCCAAAAAACAGCTATTAGTATTCGAAAAAAACCGAATTTACAGTATAGAGATCAAGAAAAAACACGAGAACTAATTAATTTAGAATTTTTTGATTTTTGCGACAATTAATTTGTAGGCACAAAGTTGGTTATCATTAATTAATTAATTAATTAGAGTAGTTGGATTATTCTCCGTCCGAAATCCTAGTAAAGACTAGTTAAAGGTACATCTAAAAAATTGTGTAAAATTGAACGATATATCACAGGGCCATTCATATCGCTGTTTCTTCGCTGGGACTAAAAATTAATTTTATTTTTCCATTTACTTTTTTATGTACGTATTCTGAGTTTTTGTATCGCATTGTAATGTAATTTTATAGTCCACATATAATGGCCGTTGAGAATAATCCAACTCTTTATAAGATAATTCATTTCCTATTGTTGTTACCGCCTCCGCCGCCGCCTCCCCCTCCTCCTCCTCCGCGAGGACCACCACCACCACCACCGCCTTGGCCGCCGCCGCCACCACCACCACCGCCGCCTCGACTACTTTGACCTCCACCCCCGCCGCCCCCACGGTTGCTTCCGCGAAACGTTCTATTGCGTACTTCCGTAGGAGGACGAGGTCCTGATGGACTTTCCACTCTGGCGGTGAATTGATCTGATTCGTCGCGAGTGTTCGGGGCTCCTCTGTGGCTTCGTTTGGGTTCTACATTTAATCGTCGCATATTCCCACCGCCCAGCTTCATGTAAATATCCCCCTGGACAAAAAATAAAAAAATTCCCATATGAATTATCTAGCATAATAATTCCACCCCACACCATCAACAATACAATTAAATGTTTTATAGAAACAGCAAACGAACGAAATTACCTCCTTTACCTTTCTCTGGATGGCGGCCTGAGCAGCAGACACTTCTTCAAAAACCACGAAGCAGAAATACGGAACTTTCACTCCAGTATTTTTCGGCATTGGCTTTTGAATTTTAACTTCTGCAACTTCTCCGTATTCAGAAAAGATTTCCTGAAAAAAAATACATAATATTATAGTAAAATCTTTCACAAAATCAGATATCAGTGTCTTACTTAATTGACAGGAAAGTGAAATTATGTAATTAAATGAATTAGAAATTAAAGACTTACTTTCATATCGCTGACAGTAACAGTGTGGGGTAAATTTCCGACAAAAAGTTGATGGGTGTCTGGGTAAGTGTTAACAGGTCGTCGTCGGTCTCCATCTTGACTTCCGGTTTCGTCGTTCAGTGCTGTACTGGATCTGCTGGTAAGTCTTTCCCTTCTCTCACGAGGATCTCCTCTTTCTGATGGCCGCTCGTTATTACTACCGCCACCACCGCCGCCTCCACCACCGCCTCCTCCTCCTCCACGATTAAAACCGCGTGGATTTCTCGGCGGTAGACCCTTCATTTGTTGGGGCTGCTGCTGTTGAGGGGGGTTGGGAGACGTTTGCGGTGGGGAGGTTACTTCTTGTGAGGGGTGCACTGAGACGGACTGGAAAAACACAAAAAAAATATTTAGAATTTCTTACAATGAGCCTTAATTATGCACTATCATGTTTTATTTATTAAATACTTTATTTTAAAATTTAATAATTTTAATCAAAAATTATTAAATTTTATTTATTTGTATTAAATACCAAATTATTATTTAATTATTGATAATTAATGACTCACCACTTTGTTACTCTTGAATAGATTGGCATAAGTTTTAGGGCCCGGATCTTCCTCACGAACTTCATCTCCGCCAGCACCAACAACAACTTCAGGGAGCTCCTTCTCGAAAGTTGGCGGTGGAGGAGGTGGTGGCTGCTGGGCAACCTGAGGACTTTTTGGCTTAGGAGGTGGAGCTTGCTGTACAGGTTGTTGAATGATGGCTGGCTGAGGAGGCTGCGGCTCAGGAGGTGGAGGCGAAGGAGCCACATTGACGACATTGACCACTCCACCGTTCAACTCCAAATCTTCCTTTTCATCGTCAATCAGATGTTGCTGTTCATCTTGGTCGATTGTCGAGTCACCAGGAGTTTCCTCTTGCTCTTCCTCAAGAAATACTTCGTCCTACATTCAAAAAAAAGCCAAAATAAAATACTAAAATATAAAATTAATGTTTCATTTGATTTTATGGAGATGACAATGGTACCTGATAGTGAAAGATGTCATTGCGAACGTAGTATCTCTTCGGGGACTGTGGAGCCAAAACGAAAGTCTGCATGAATCGTCGCATCGGCTGACCGTTGTTTGAAAGTTCGCCAGTCACCTGGATTACAACGCCGTTCCCCAAAGTCTCGTGAGAGTCCACCTAAACCAAAAAGATTATTAATTAGTACTAGATTTTTTTTTAGATTTTTTGTAAATGGTACTGAAGGTGAAGAAAAGTTTACCTGTCGAATCTTGGCATGACAATTATGAAAATTGAGAGCTTGAATTCTCTTGTGGATCTCCTGTTGTCCGTAGGAGACTTTGACATCCCTCGAAGTGACCCCATGTACGAAAGAGGAGTCATCCGAATAGAATCGGTGAAGGTAGAGAGGCCCTTGATTCAGTACTGTGTAGTACTGCCGTACGAACTCCAGACCAACGAGGTAAACATTTGAATTAGAGTTCTCGCCGGTGGTCACTGACGGTCTGCGGGGCATAGCGCGCTCTTCCATTACCATTTTTATATTAGGGGTGCTGAAAACAATCAAAAAACCTTAGAAAATCACATAATTTGACAATACCTAATACATTAAGTAACTTCAACTATGCCTGTCACTTGTACAACTAACATATTGCTACATGGTTGCTACAATTAAGAATTATTTACATTCTGACCACAGAAATGTAGTGGGAAAATTGTTGAAGGAAAAGACTAAATATATTCCTCTGTAAATGTAAAACAGCTGAACAGAGTTGAAGTTAACTACAATGTATTAACACTAATAGTTCCAAACTAAGATGAGAACGCTGTTAACTAGCTTTCGGCAAAACATATACCAATACAAAAGTGTGATGTAATTTATGTGGTGGGAAAATGAAGAAAAGGTAAAATTAACTGAGATTTCTAACTGACCTATGACTTTATTTCAATAATTTACACTAAAAAGCAATATTAAATGACAGAAAACGTTGGGAAACTTTGAGAAATCAAATGATAATGCCAGAAAAGCACACACACCAAATCACAATTAAACCAAGCGGTGATCAGAGTTAAAATGACAAAAACGCTAAACAATACAACCCTAGAAAATGACGACTGTCACTACGATGATCAACACTAATAGAGAGGGAAAATTTTACGCAGGGGTGATAGAAAAGATAAAATAATGTCAGTTGACCCCTGACCTCACCTCACTTCTTCGGAAAATTGAGAATTACAACGAAGCGGCGTAAATCTAAAGAATGAATGAAACAGCCAGAGAAAATAAAACAACTTTTCGTATTTCTTCTACGTTCTGCTTTTGTTTGTTGGGGCCTTGCCTCGCTTATGAGATCGAGATCGAGCCTTTTGTCGATCGACGAGGCCTCTTTCGGCTGCGCGGGCACGACACGCCCTCTTTCTAGCTCTTTCCATTCAAAAGCCCTATTCATCTGCTGCCCTCTCTCCGCCTTTCCGCTCAACTCCCACCTCCTCCTTCTCGTGACAATCATTCAAACTCGGGCATGGTTCCTGTGTGCAAGAAGTCTGGCAAAAATTTTTACTCTTTCTTGTTCCAGTAGTTCTTGAAATTCTTCGGACAAAATGGTCCAGCGGTTGACACTTCGGAGGCGCTTGTCCTACAACACAAACAGCAATAAAAGGAGAATGTACGTACTTAATTTTCTACTTGGTCCATTTTTTTCTATTTTTAACCAAAGATCATCTTTTCCGTAGATTTGTCATTGCATTGTTTACTTACTCATTGATGGTTGCAAAACCGGCAGTTTTCATTTATGTTTTAATGTACAATGCTATTTAAATATTTATTAAAATGCCATTTAATGCTCTTCATTTTCCCTACCATTTCAGAAAAATATGAAAAATTATCAGCTGTTTTTTTGTAATTTTTGATTTCACCATGCGTGCAACGCCGCGTGGTGTTTGATTTTTGATTATCAACTATAGATTGTTCAATGTATGTCTTGTAAACTTTAATTTTGAATTTTATTCAACATTTTCTACTGTTTATGATTTAAATAACTTCCTTTTTCATTTATCAGCTTTGCAACTAATCAGTCTAATACTGTTATTATATGTAATAACTAATGATGGATGAGTAAAATGAATGGACGGGCAACGAATGTCCATTTAGAATGCATTTTAATGAAATTAATGATCTGAAATTATTTTAGAGTCCGGACACCAGGTGGTCGTTTGGTATACCAATATGTAAAGAAGCCGAAAAGCGTTCCAAAATGCGGAAATTGCAAAGTTAAGCTTCGTGGTATTATCCCTGCTCGCTCTCGTGAACGTTCCAGGATGTCCAGACGGCTTAAGATGGTCAAGAGGGCTTATGGTGGTGTCCTTTGTCATAAATGTGTAAAGGAGAGGTCAGTGCACATTTTCAACACAACATTTTGTATTTAACCATTTAGGGAGTAAAATTACTCTCACTAATCACTACTTTCACTACACTAGAATTACTTGAATTACTAAATTAGTTTTGTATGGCTAAAATTAATAAGATTAAATCGTCAATTATGTATTTATTAGTAGAATTGGGAAAATGTAATTTGACTTTTAATACAATTTGAGTACTTCCAGTATGAGTAATAAGGGTGAAACTCCATATTAGTTGAAAAGATTTCCTCCAAAAAAATTCAAGGAATTATAGTCGTCAGAAGAGTCTTACTCATCTCCTTGATCTTCAAACTTACTTTATTGTACTGATAAGTACCAAAAAATATTCTCTTTTTTTTCTTATGATAATTGTGTTAGTGAATGAAAATTGAGATTGAGACTAAATACTATAGTTTAGGAATTAAATTAAGACTATTCTTCAGAAATGGTGCATTTGAGTCGGGCCTCATGCAATTTAATTTCTTTATAGTCTAACTTCAAATAGGAAGTGTTATTATGTAAATATGACTATTGGTTTGATTCAGTTGATTTTTCTAGAAATATTTTACTGTGCTAATTTTTTAATTGACTAGGGACATTTAATATTGTGTTCATGCTCTTTGTCTTCCAAATTGTTTTTTTTGATAATTGGCCACCGTTACGGAGCGGTACCCGTTTAGACCTTACATAAATTACTTTTTTAGCATTTACTGTGTATGATTAAAAATGCTAAACCTATGAAACTCGTAACTGATAAGTAGTTGGTAAATATAGACTATAGAAAGCAATTTTAACTGCCTTTGTTGGCGGGCAACTTAATAATTCCTATCTTTTTCAATGTAGAATTGTACGAGCCTTCCTTATTGAAGAACAGAAAATTGTGGTCAAACTGATGAAGTCTCAAGAACAGTCTTCAAAAGCCAAGAAAGCAACTAAATAAGGCTCTCCTTATTTTCTGAATAAATCAATTCTTATGTATTAATACGAACAGTTCTGTATCATTTTATTTATCCTATAAAGCATAATCATAGTATAAGTTATAAAAAAAATAATTGACTTTTGCTTAGGAGAATCATAATTTCATAATGGTAACTTTAATGCAGGTATGTATACATTGCTATTTCATATACCACAGGCAAATATTTTATAAAAAATACAATCTTGAGACTCAGACATTTAATAATATTATTTTTATGTTAATAAGGCCTAAAAAATCCCACACCATTATTCTATATAACGAAATCTTCGTAGAAAAGCTCTTTTCGTTGAGAAAATCGCTACTCCTGAATATTTTGTCCAGTCTTCAGGAGAAAGTGATATTCTCTTTTCATTATTTTCATTTTCATGCTGGTATTTATAGGCAATTTACAACGTGCATGCTTACATTTGTAATACTAAATATTATATGACTAATTTTTAAGTCATTGGGGTAGATGGAATTTCACGTAGAGCTAGAAAGACTAGGTTAATTTTAGACTGTACACCAAACAACTCTTTTTCAAAGTGTTTTACATCTACATCAATTTTCTTTAGAATAAAATCGCAAAACTTGAGGCATTCATTCTCATGCATCTCCAAAAACAAAGAACAGCCGACATCCACATAAAGAGGGCTTCCTGTTTCCATGTATCCTTTGGTATAAATCCCATCACCAATTTCTACTAGAGTTTTCCCTCGATTATTGACGCTTTTCTTCAGGCTTTCATACTCTGCTGATTTGGATTTCAACTTCTCGATCTTGTCGGCAAGAGCCTTTTCGCTGGATTTTAACTCGTCCAAGAATTGCAGATGAGACGACACATTCTTCGCTGGCATTTTGTTGTTGATCCTCGATCGTTCTCTGCCTGCAATCAAATGAAAAAGATTGAAGACTGACACGAAACTGTTTTACCAAAAGAGAAATATCATTTAGAACAAGTAGAGCATTCTCTTTCCGTTCTCAAAGCAAGTGAAGAGGGAACAGTTATTATTTACGTACAGTTTTCACAGAGATATAGAGCTATTAACCTGATTTCAAGGCCATTTACGCGACTTGTGTGATTTGACTACGTGGAGAGTTGTAAATCAGATCACTAAAGCAATTTGCATGTGAAAGGAAAGAATAATACGGTGACCGCATTTCCTCTTACCTCTTAACACCTGTATTAATTATCTCCAGAATCCAGAATATTCTCCTCTGTGTAGTAGGCTTAAAGGAAATAATCTTGTATTATAACTCCTTGACACTTCGTATTTGTCGTCTTCCCCAGCTGACAGCCCGTGGTTTGCCTATCTGTTTCTTCAGTTTTGTAAGTGTAAGCTGTTCAATCAAACATCCGCTATTTAACTACAGAAGAAGCGGGTAATTCGAGTAGCAGCCGGTTAAGATACTCAGAAAATCACATCAATCACTGTTCATTGTCCAAAGTTGACAACAATAATGTCTCTCGCGTAAGTTAAAAATTACAGTTAAAAAATGAATTGTAAGTTTTCAAATAGTTTGTAAAACAACAACATTGATCATATGTCAGGATTGTTTATAACTTATTTATTTTTTACAGCGAAGGAATTCTATTTGGTATGGGAAATCCCTTGTTGGATATTTCCGCGGTGGTGGATGCAGCCTTCCTCTCCAAATATGGTATGAAAGAAAACGACGCTATATTAGCCAAAGAGGAACATGTCGGATTATACAAAGACCTCGTGGAAAATTACTCGGACATCGAATATATCGCCGGTGGTGCTACTCAAAACTCCATGCGGGTAGCACAGGTAATACAGTGTAAATTAAATGTCCTCGTGTGTGTACACGTGAAACTGCTAAAAAATATTTTCCGTATAAAAGTGATTTTCGTGTTATGACTCAATTTTTTCTAATTTTCTAGTGGATCCTGAGGAACCCAGGAAGAACGACGTACATGGGTGCAGTAGGCAAAGATGAATTTGCTGAAACCCTTCGAAAAAAAGCCGAAGACGACGGGGTTGTTGTTCGCTATCAGGAAGTGGACCAGCCAACGGGAACTTGTGCCGTTTTGCTCACGGGAACTCATCGTTCCCTTTGTGCCTATTTGGCAGCTGCTGAACATTTCACCATCAAGCATTTCGACAATGACAGCAATTGGTCCTTCGTGGAAAAGGCTTCCTACTATTATATTTCGGTACGTACTCTGTCCAGTCATGTGTGGCGAGAAGTATTTTTTGGGGCATGGAATTTTAGTTTTATTTTGGGCACCTGGCGTTTTGTGCTGAAAATACGGCGTCTGAGTAGGTTTAACCCTAGTTGATCTAAGATATAAATAGTACTGTAGTTATTAAGATGTCTACAAAAGTAGCCACATATTTGGCAATTTGATTGGTCGAGAGCGTAATTCGATTAGCCAAAACTGTGCAGGGTGGATGGAGTAAAGGCGGTATCGCACAGCGACGGAGATTATCCGCACTCATACTTTACGCTACCTACGGTACGCTAGGCGTAAAAAATTCGCCAAATAAGTGTTTAGCATTCACACCACTTCTTTCTCAGCGGAAAGTTTGCGGACGTAAACTCTGAGTCGACGTCGACGTAACAACACGAAATTTTCCTCGGTTGGTCTGAATGTTTAAATTACGCGACTAAAAGCGCAACATTATTTATATGTAAAATTTCAATCTCATTGACTTTGATTATCTATTGATTTATGAATTAAACTACCCAATTTCATTTCAATGGATATATTAGTCGCAATCGCAATTTACCGTCGTCAGAAAAAGCGGCGCCGCTACAAAAAACTCTACTGGGTACATCCCTTAAATGTTGCCCGTGATTCTTGGGGTGAACACTTAAAGATTGAAGAGATGTACTGTAAGTATCCAGAATTATTTAAAACATACACAAGACTCTTACCCTCCCAATTTGATCAAGTGCTCCAGTCAGTCGGTCCGGTGATTGAAAAGCAAGATACAAATTACAGGAAAGCACTGACTTCCAGATTTCGGCTCTTTGTTACATTAAGGTATTTGATCTTGGGCGCCCAACATTTGAAATTTTAACTAGTAGGAAAATACTATATAATTTTGATCCTACTATTTGAAGGTATTTGGCAACAGGAGACAATATTAGAACAATAGCTACCAGCTATAGCATTGGAAACTCCACTGTTTGGTACATTATTCGAGAGACCACAAGAGCAATTTGGGAAAAAATGGGACAGAAATTCGTTCAGGTACATATTATAAAAAAAACACTTGTTTACATACATTCGTACATTTCTTTTATTATTACTATTATATATAGCCACCTTCAACTTTGGAAAATTGGAATGAAATCATTGACGGATTCCATACCAAGTGGAACTTCCCCATCTGCCTTGGAAGTATCGATGGCAAACACATTGTCATTGACGCCCCTCCACAATCTGGTTCCATGTACTATAACTACAAAAATAGCTTCAGTATTATCCTACTCGCTACATGTGATGCCGATTATCGTTTCCAAAACATTGATATC
>JAAAYG020050804.1:0-44154 GCA_009936455.2 Tomocerus minor
CGCTGTAAATCATCGATTTTTCACCAAAAATCATGCCAACCGCTACTTTTTTACAGCCGTTTTTACAATGGTTTATTTATGATCATATTTATTCGAATTATATTTATTATTAACACACAAAGCGTATATTTTATTGTATTTTATCATTTTACATAATATTTCGCACTATGAATGATTGGATTACAGTAATTTACAACAACTGGCACTTTGGCATGTGTGTATTATTACTTATTTTGAAAGGAAAGTAAAATATCTAAAAACAGCAAGTAATTGCTTTCACTTTTTTGTGTCAAATTATCCAGCGAGGATTTTCAAGATTACATTGAGTATTTCTTGGGTAAAAAGAATAACCACATGAAGAAGGGAAATGACATAGACGGTACCAGAGCCAAAGGACTAATATAATACTAATCAAAGCAATGATTAACCCCAGAAAACCTCCCCAGCAGCACCTATGTGTCTTACTATCGCAGCATGGCGAACACATACAGTAAACTGTATCCGTGTCTTCTGCAGAAACATCGTTATGTCTAACCTCAGAGCGGGGATACGATTGTTCATTTTCTTGCCGTACGAGTTGATTTTCTGAGCCAGGAGCTGTGCTATCGTTTGCTTCATTATCGATAACTGGCAAACTACCATTTCTACTGCTAAGATTAGAAGTTCTAACACTGTTGTCAATTTCAGTTGCAGGAGTGATAGGAATAATTGTAACTCTACTCGAGTCTGTTGTACTCTCATCCGGTATATCACTGGGCCTCCTTGTACTTTCAATTGGGGATTCGTAAGATCTTAATGCAGGTGAGAATGTGGGCTCTTCGCTGAATTGCACAGATCTTCCAGGGGTCGTTTCAGGTGTCGGCACATCCCCAATGTTTTTTTCTCCACCAAATCTACTTTCTACAGGATTTCTGGAGGACCCCACGGGTTCAGCTTCAATTCGGTGTTCGGAAGCAGATCTTAAGGGAGTAATAGGAGAGTTAGCAGAAGCAGATGGCTTTCTCCTTCTAAAATGTGGTAATACATTATTCTATTTAATAGTTGAAAAATACCGACGTATGACGTATTTAGTCCGATTATATCTCTATCTCTACATAGATACTTACTTGAAATTAATTTTTTGCCTCGCTATCAAATGCATGATTTTCAGTTTCCGATCATGCCCACCTACTGCATCACTACTTGCTGGTTCCGAAATATCACTCATGTTTTGATTTGTAAACAATTAGCTTTCTCTCGCAATTTTCGAAAAACTTCTATTATCTTGCATACATTTGCGAACAGTTCCAAATTCACATCTAATATAAAAGCAGGAAACTATAATATACGCAATTATCAATGAACATTTAGTGCATATGAACAAATATATTGAAACTGAAGCCACTACGAACGAACAGGAGTTTCACTTTAAGTTAGAATTGCCCCAAATGGACAAAATGTGCATGAATTTTTACTGTCAATCGTTAGCATTACATTATTCAGGTTTATGTAAAAAATGGAATTTCGTTTGCTTCTGTTCAACTGTCGAACACAACGCCAAAGGATCTTCAATACAAATTAATAAATTGGCCGTATTAATCAAATAATCCCAAAGTTACCATAGCTCATATTAACATGGCTCCCAAAATAGCCCATATATTATAATGGTGCAGTTTCAACTTTTCCGACTATTAACAACCAAAAATCTTTAGGAACGAATGAGTACAGACATGAGGTTTGCATGAAATCTTTACTGGAGTATGAACGAACGTATGCTTAAACATTTATTTAGCTTTAGTTGCTTTTCAATTTTTTTATTGCTTCTTTTTACGCTAATTACTACTTACAAGAAGTAAAACATTTTAATTTCATTCTGTTAGTGTACTACCAAGCACTAACAGTTTTAACCTTATAACTAATGAAAGACTTGGGCCTTATAGAAACATTATCAGATTGTTCCTACTACCCGTCAATAAGTACTTAACAGGAACAGGATGTATTTGAAAGTTGAAACGTTTTTACGTCATACGTATACAAGCATTAATATAGAAGCTCATTTATCAGTTAAAATAAAACCCTATTCAGACCGTTAAATAAGTTTAATAACAGCTTATATGGTCTTATAAGCCCAACTAAATTATAAAAATCACTAATAATATACTATTTCGATAATTAACAGTTAAAAATGTTTTCGTTGATTGTTAATGACGTAAAAATTTCCGTCAGCTACCCATGCACACACTACACACTCTATGAACAAAGTTTAATCTTAAACATAATTATCAAATATTGATATATAGGTAGATCAAGTTTCTCATAAAGAAAAAATACAAATGAAGTGCTGTATAAATAGAAAATTGCATCTTAACACAACACAAAAGAAATACACAGTTACTTACAAATAATTACAATAATTAGTATGTACAGTCATTAAATACTAGTCATTTGCATATTGTCGACGGCTGTCTCAACTTCTTCGATATCTGTTTCCTCGACTTGAGCGTTAACGAAAGTCGCTGCCGGCAACCGTTTTGGACGAAAGTATACATTGCGTATTAAAGTGCTGGATGTTGAAGTAACCTGTCGTTTGTTGTGAGAATCGATGCTGTGAGTATTGGAACTGTAATTTAGGGCCACCTTAAAAAGAAGACATTATAAAATATCATTGAATTCGTTTTTAAAAACAGAAAAATGTAAGATAATATATAATACCTCTCTAGCTACTGTTGTAAGGAGAGCTTGGAGTTCCATCGTCATTCCATGTTCGGCAAAAACTTTGCAAATTGCTTGAATGAACCAGCTCCCCTTTTCAGGACTCCGCCAAGAGTAATGCCCTAATCATGAGAATTGTAATTGTTAATCAGTTATGGAAGAAATTATTACTATTAGACACGAAGTGCATGAAAAAGAAAGCTATTTTACCTAGTGGACAACTAAAAGCAACGATAATGTCAGCTGCATTAGGAATCACATATGAGAAAGCTCCAGAGTCTGTGACATCGAGGCTCAACTCCTTTGCTGTGGCACTTCGATTGAACATAAGGGCTGTACCAGAATCGTATTTTTTACCCCGACAAGCCTAGAAATATAAAAATGATGAATACAAAACATAGTCAAGATTGGTCTAGACTCCAGACATTATAATCATTGATTTGTATATTTCAAGTGATGTAAATGATTCATACAGGATATAACAGGACGTTTAGTTCATAGTAAAATTCATAATTTATTTTAAATTGTGCGAAATTAGTGAATATTTTACATGATTAAGGACAAGGATACTTGGATGCTTACCTGTATAATAAATATTTTTGGCTTTCCAGCGAGAGTAGGACACTCATGGGCTTCGAATTGTTCCCAAATGAGATTAACGGGCATTATGACACCATCCCTGAGATAGATTGTGTTTTTCTCTCCGTGAGTCATAATTGCTACTGCAAGGCAATCTTTATTTCTGTGGTCTTCTTTCTTAACTACATAAAAGAAAGTCAAGTCAAAATTTGCTAATCTATCAAGATTAACCAAGATTAAGAATCTTTGTAATAATAGAGATAATGATTTTGCAACTGCGTGGAGAGAGCAAAGCATATAAGTATGTAGTGAAAACATTTATGGATTGTAAATACAAAATTCAATTCCTTACGTAAATCTATTTGGTGAAAAAACTGGCGACAGGTTAGGTTATTGTGCTCTTCAACTTGAAAATCCAGTCCTCGAAAACATTTGGCCAAATCTTTTCTATCTTTTACTGAGCCTTCTCTCGGTTTAAGGTCTAAGGATGGATAGGTAGTATTTTCCTGTTCGTCAATACAAACACAATTAAAATCGAATTGAATAATTGAGACCCCAAAGTATATAAAGTATCTCCGTAATTCAGAGGAATGGTTGCCCCTTCGGAATTAGGAAACGGATATATTATACGGCGCCCCTTTAGGGGGTACGGAAATATGGCTGAACTCACAACGGAGACCAATATTTATACTGTTTATGCTAAAAAATATCTGACCCTACTACACCTACCAATTAGCAACCATCGTTCGTTTCGTTTAAACGGGTTAGTGCCAAATACACTGAATACAATAAATAAATGAACATTATTATGCAAATAAATGTTAATTGGAAACATAGGCATCAGCTAGGAAAGATATAACAATACAGCTAGGATCCTTAGTTCCTATTATAGATACCAGATAGAAAATTAGTGAGAATTAAAATCCGTCAGAATCCGTCTCAAAGTGTACGCTTCAGTGAAACATCTGCAGTATATTGCATACCCTATAAAAGAGCAAAGTACAAACTGCAATTGTATGGAATTCGACCATGCTAAGCAATTTACTTTTGGACATATACCTGCATTTCATTCAACCCCTGCCTTGTATTGAATCCGAATCATTGAAATGAACAGAGCTGAAGCAGCTTTAAGTTAAATATCTATGTTTATTCTGAAAACTTTTAAAAAATGAATAAGACTATGAAACAAAAGCCCTCCATCAAAATTGTTGTAAGGTAAAATAAGTGTTTCCAATAAGGAGAGAGTTCCTCCCTATACATAACAGCCTTAAAAACATACACAACACACGAGTAGGTTCCTACGCGTAAATGATATTCCTTTGCATATAACAGATATTTAAGAGTATCACTTAGAACAATAGAACATTTGGAAAAAAATGGAGGGAGAACTTACCCATGTATCGAAATTAAAAATGACAGCTTTCCCTCGGTAAGGGTGGTCCATATTATAATCGGGACTATTTTGCTGCACTGGCATGTAAGCAATTCCTAGATCAGTGCCGTAGTCAGCGTTCCCGTTTTCAGTTGGATGGTATTCCATTTCGGCGGCTGATACTTTGTCGGCCCCACAAGTACAACTGAAAAAATCCCATAAACTACATAAATTATAACGTATATAAAGACAACTCAATAATTTCAAAAATTTTCATCTAAATCAAGTTGTGGAAATGCAAGATCATAATTGTTTTTACCAAGATGTTGTCAATTGCTCCTCCTGTGTGTTAAATCTTTTGGTTTGTGGTTTGATATCATTGGAATCGCCATCCACTGAGCTACTATCATTCTCCTTGTATTTTCCTTTACCATTACTGTTGGATTTTCCTCGTTTGCTTGCTTTTTCCTTGCCTTTAGATTTACAATTCTTTTTTTCAGTGCCACTGGTTGATTGATCAACTTCTACTGAAAAAGTATTTCGTTTTCTTCCAAAAAATCTTGCTATACCTGCCATCGTTCAACAGAATGGACAGAAAGGTTGAATGTCTGATGTGGTTCTAATGACAATCCAACTAAAGATAAGATTCAGAAACTGTTACTTTACGACTTAATTCAATTAAATCCCGTTTACAACTCAGAGTATAACGATTTCCCCCTGACTTTGTGACACAATGTAAATATTTTATGAGTAATTCTTGGAAAGCTCTACATGAATATCTTGTAGTTAGCGATGTTCCTTATTCTTATTGGAAGGACGGATGTTTATAAATAGAAATGAGTCGTTGCAATTTAGTTCAAAGCTCATATGTTGAAGATTATCGAACCACAACAGTGTAACCGAATAACACAACACTAGTAATTTATTAACTCAAAGCAAATGTGAAGTAAAAATACTACCCTGGAGCTCTATCAAAACCAAGAGACATGCACTACACAAGGTTCTTATGCGTTGGCCACTTGTGGAAGAATGAAATAAAAAGCAGAAGCGACGATTCTATGCTTCTTACGTATACAACCCTATCTACGTAACCATTTGTGTGGGTAGCATCTATTACCACAGTGTAAGATATGAGCGAGGGAAGATACACCGCGATGTTATTTAGCAGATGTACATTTTAATGTAGAACAACCCTCTGTCTGCTAAGGTAGTCTGACTTAGCTAGTTCCTTTACAGCTTTTCATGTGTATCTCTCAAATCAATGCATTTTACCTGCTAGCTTATTCACTTTACTAGGTATTCGAAAGTTGTCAAGAAACGTCATTTTTCAGGAGAGGGAAATCTATTGGGGTGCGATAACATAACATAGTTCTTAGGCAGGGCAGGGTCAGCCTAACCTTTTCTTTATTCTAGAAGGTATAGACACAAATTCCAGCTATATTCATTCATCCATTAAGCCTTATTAGTTGTTGAATAGAATATTAATAAATATAAAGAGTATAGACTCTATAGACACAGGGAGTCAATAATTTACAGCGCAAAGAGAGCCAAAGTCAAGATATCTGCGACCTTCAATTAGATTGTTCACCCCTTTTCATGTCTCTTACAGTAGGTAGTAGGCACTAGCATAAATATAATAGCTTAATAACAGAACACTTTAAAATTACCATGCATCCTTATCTCTGTAATTGTCTGTTAAGTAAAAGCGTTTGGAATAAGTGAATTTAGATGGGATGTTTTACAAGAGGTAGCGAGGCTATGTAAACTCATTCTGTTATGATAATCCTCATAATAGCCGCATTTATGACAAACTTTTCTTTAATTACTCATAAAACGATGGAGATTTTTATTTCACCGTAATGCAACATCATTGTAACGTTTTCAAAGACTTGGGAAGTCAGGCCAATAGTAAATTGCTAATTAATTCATAGCAAATCATTAACCTCACAGCCTTCACACTTACAGATGTTATATTGCTTGCACGAATGCTTATTCATCACTTGCCGTTTTCAACACTACAAAAGTAACCAATTTTACACTTCCTTTGCGTTTTAACACCTGCTTATTAGCTGCCAAAACAAGACGATTTAAAACAATGTTGTGGTAATCAATATCGCACCGTTTTTGTGGTTGAACCGGCTGTAAAATGGTATTCACTTCAGAAGGAATTATTATTATTATTATTATTGAGTCCGTAGGATATGGCAAAATCACCGGAACATGAAGGTGCAACATGTAAAACGGTCTTTGCTACACGATCTGGTCATGGCCTACTGATTTACTGTCACATTAAAACTTTAATGTAATGCCAAGTCATTGTAAGCTTAGTTTCCAATAGTAAAAGCCTGTAATCCTGGAGTAGATTCACACAATGTGCAATAAATCTTCAAAACTATTATTTTGGAAGCCACAGGCTTTGACTCTCACATTTTCCATTCAGAATAGATCCATAAAAATAACGTTACGATTTAAGGAACTAGGTACAATTTCTTTCAAATGTTAACTCACCAGAAAAAGTGTATCACTTTCACGTAATAAAAAGTCTAGCAAGTAGGTGGCTATCGACTGTTTCACATGACATTGTCTATAATTTGATGAAAACGTCGATTATTACTGTGTACCTAAATATGATCTTGGGGTCGATTTCATGCTATTTTATTAGGTAATGTTAATTGACTGCAGAATAAAATTATTCCGTTTTTTTTAAAGATAAACTTTTGAGTTTTATTATTATCTCAATTTTAACAATAGCGTCCACACACATAGATTTTATTCAGCAACTCAGGTAGGTATATTACATTCCAGTATTTGCCAATCTAACCAAATGTGTGAATAAGTACTATATAACACTAAGAAACACAGACACAACCATATTGACTGTAAATGTAGACCATTCTAAAACTACGGATCAAATACAAATAGTGAGAAAATGGATCAAATCATGAATCTACCATTTTTGAACAACAAGTATTTCCTTCATACACGAACGTTGTTATTATTGACGTGCTTGAGCATACCTCCGCGTAGCTGTAGCATGTAGTCATGCAAAATGGAGATAAAGCATTAATTTCCTGAAAATACTCGAAAATTACTCATCAGTTATCACGCAGGCTTATGTACACTGCTATATGGATGTCCTAGTCATCATTCAAACTTCTAACTCTAATAATAACCGTTGTATATAGCTGGATATTTTTCATATGCCTATAACTTAACATAACATGAATCCATTATAATTTTGTAATACTAAGATCGATTTTAATTGGATGTTAATACTATAATAGTACACGATAGAATTTGCGTTTGACATTTGTCGGATGGATTATGGATCTACTTCCTTTTTCTAACAACTTTTTTTCTGCTAGGAAATCTTTTATACCGACTATCTATCTCAATGTTTACTGCATAAAACATTTTTTTATTGTAAATAAAAAAATGTTTTATTACTGTTACCACTGCAAATATTTGGGAAGGCTCTCTCTGAATGCATTTCCTACACTCAGTGAAGAATAAGCTAAAATATTATAAGCGTATTTAACAGTATTGTCTGTATAGAGGTGATTGTCTTTTATCCTAAAATGTAATGTTATCTGCACAGGGTGAAGCATCAGCTAACTTAATGACTCATTATTTTATTGATTGTTCATTTCATACTGATAATAATAATATTTACTGGGACTGGGAGATAAAGTTACATCTTGCAGGTGTATTGCATCACTTTCAATAGCGGAAAGTGTTCAACTTCTATTCCTAGAACACCTTTTCTACATACAAGTGCAGGAATACAGCAAACTCCTCGCAACCGTATTGTTCTGTTACACTACATTACACGAATGAGTCAGCTTTGTTAAGAGAATTTACAGGAGACAGCCATACAGGGCAAGTGACTACTACATAGAAAATACACAGCTGGTTGAATTTGACTCATTTGGGCTGGTACATTTCGCTGTGCCAATTCTAAAAGACGAGAGTTTAGCAAAGGAAACGTTTTTGTCTCTAGTCAATTATTGAAGTAAAGGGGTACTTATTGCTTTCTTTTGTTCTGTGAGTTAATCTGCTGCTTAAGACAAAATACATTGCGAGACAAAGTAATAATTCATCACAATTGTCATGAATGTTCATGCAATTTCTCACTTGTGTTAAATACGCATTTTCGCCGGCAAGTTTGTTGAAACAATTTTCTGGAATCTTTTTCTGAATCTTACTATTAAAGATTCTCTTATTAAGGTATACATTACGAAAATTTAGATTTGCAAAAAATACTGTGTATGAATTAACAATTTCTTTGTAACTCTTTAGCATTGCAGAAAGCAGAGCTTTGAACAGACATGGCAGAGGCTGAACTTACAAAGCCAGAAGAATTTTCGGAAGAATATTATGAATTGTGTTTAAAATATTTGCAGTCAAGGCAAATAACTGTAGAAGAACGAGACGCGATCGAAAGAAATACTGTAGGTCAGAGTTCTAGTCCGGAATGGATGAAGATACGAAAGCAGATTCTATCTTCAACAAAATTTCATCGAGTTATAACGAAAAAGAAAACCACATCTTGTGAAAATATTGTTAAGGACATCATTTACGGAAATACAGTATTAAACAATGATAGTCCATCTGCTAAATACATAAATATTCCGAAAGCTATGAAATGGGGCAGAGACCACGAGCACATAGCTCGAAAAACTTACACCGAAACGTATGGAAACGAAGTAGAAGATTGTGGAATATTTCTTGATGTACCCTACGGAATTCTGGGTGCCTCTCCGGACGGACTCGTTGACACTGACGGACTCCTAGAGATTAAATGTCCATACACGGCAGCCATCAACAATGCAGAGGATGTTAAATCTGCCGTAGAAAATAAATTCATACAATTTTTGAAACTATCTGAGAATGGAGAGTTGCATTTACGGAGGGATCACCAATATTACTTTCAGATAATTGGCCAGTTATCTTTATCTGGTAGGAAATGGTGCGACTTTTACGTGTGGTTAAGCGAAGAAATACCTAGCGCTAATTTTCTCGAAAGGATTTATGCAAATGACCAACTGTGGGAGTTATTGGAACCGGAATTGAGAAGATTTTACGAAACTTGCATACTACCTGAACTTGTAGAACCACAATTTACTATTGGAAAACGAATTAAAAATTGTCCTTTCGTGATTGACGAAAGGGTAAAACTATTTCTCAATAAAATCAAAGATGAAGATGAAGAGGCATAAATTATCTTTTTACTTATATAACTTACGAAATAATAAAATTTCTTTTTATAGTACGCATATAACTGAAGACAAAATAATAAAGTTTCTTTTTACGCATACAATTTTTGTAACTAATAATGTTAGACTTATTCCATATTGTAGAACATGCTCATAAAATATTTAAAGTAATTTAGACATACACAAGGAAGAAGAAATATCTTCCAAAAAGTATCTGAAAGGTTTTTCTCAGTTCTCAAGACTTCTTCCCGTACACAAAATAATAATGCAACGCTTATTGTTATGAGAGTGCAATACGGAGGGATGGCAATAAAGGTGTGTAAGTAAGTATGTTACGCATACGTTGTCTGTCAAAAATGCCAAAACAAATGCTAAAAATACGAAATAGAAGAGAAACACACACGGATGATAAAATTAAATACACACTCCATTTATATCTTTATTGATCTTCCAAATTTTCCAACACCAAATAACTGTAAGTTTATGTTCATTGCATTTTGCTTTACATTTGCATTGGTTGATCATTGCACTATGCGATTATGTAAACTACAAATGCGTATAAAGTAGCAAAGTATTTCAGGGATTCATTCATATCCAAGAAATAGATAAAAATTGAAAATGCAGATTCTTATTAGGAATATGCATTTATTATTAGAGTATAATAGACCGCTATTAAAGCCATAAAGTTTCTCAGTATACACACATTTGGTTTCCTTAATTTGGTTCAATGTCCTTTTGCATTAAGTTTACAGTGCTGGAAATATTTTGGAATCTTTACGTTACGTAGTTAATACATAATAGTGTAATACACAGAACAATACTATAAACAAATGTTTACTTAATTTAATACAGGTGAATTGGTCAATGAGAATGCATAATATGTAAACATGAAAGATTTACCACAAACAACAGTACAATACTGAAGCACCACAATAATACTAACACAATAATAACATTAATAACCAGTAATAACAATATAACGAGATTGGGGTAAGAATATAAATATCACAGTTACTTAGTCATGAATGTTAAAGTTGCACTTCAACAAAAAACACTTACACAGATAGAGATTCATATGCAAATGTACTACATAATTACAATTACATACCACCTTCCAATAATCTAACTTTCCAATTATCGTTACAACTATTTCCTCTTGCATTAGGGTGATTTGTACAGTTTCTTAATTTTACTATCTCTTTCAGTGAAAAAACCAAAATGCATTGAATATATTTATACTATCCGTCAAACTAAATGAACCGTCCACCGTTTGTAGTAGGTACACAATATCCCTATCATTTTGCATTTGGGTGCACACAGTAAGTTTCAAAGCAACGACAATATTGCTACATAATTTTGCTTTAATTGACTTTACTGTTCGGTGTTGTTTTGTAGAAGCGAGCTATCAGTGCTCTAACAATGCTTCCAGGAATGCGTTGATGTTCCTTAATTAAAGACTCTATTGCATGAGCAGCCTGCAACATAAACATTGTAATCAGAAAGAATTCCCACACATAAACATAATTAATTATAAATACATTTATAATTAATGTAAAATATAAATGCAAGTGCATAGGATTACAGTACCTGTTGAGAAAGCATTTCAGGAGTATTATTTGGATCATAGGGTATAGGCTTCCCAATGAACGTTTTCATCTTAACCGGAAAAAATCCATAAATTGGTACTAGAGGAAAATGAGTTTTAGAATACAGCCAACGCCAAAATTTTGAGCCCCAACTCACGGAACGGAAGCCTTCTCTAATATTTAGGGTAAACATGGGAATTACTGGCTGTTGGAAAAACAAAATGTTTATATTGTCAGTTAAAGTTTTACATTACCTATATCATTAATTTGAATTGCGATTAAATACTAATTTATTGTAGAAAGAAATTATAATGATGGAATATTATTTTCAAGATAATAATTCATATTGTGTGGGAATTTATCGAAAAGTAAAAAAACTTACCACTTTGGCTTCAAGCGCAACTTTTGCAAAGCCGACACGACTTTTCCACATCAGCTGGTATCTTTCGTTTCCGAACTGAGCCTCATATACCCCACCTGGGGCTATGGCTAACACATTACCCTCTTTAAGTATGTTAGCACAGCTATGGACGGTCCCAGGTATTACCTTAAATGCTTCCATCATTAAAGACCAGCCTAAATAACAATAACAATGATATTAAAAAAGCTTAGACCACAAAAACTTTTATTATTGTTGTATCTAAGTAAATAATGAGAACACTTGTGACATACATGCACAAAAAATCACTGAGCATGCATGTATGCAACAACAATTGCATCATTTAAATAGATATTCATTTATATTTTGCCTTCGGCCACTTGATGTAAGCAGCAAATTATTTTTTTAATATTCCACATTAAACGGGTCTACAACGCAGCTCTTTAAGCCCAAAAATAAGCATGTTGGCTTCTGCTTTTGTTAATAATTTATATCTGCGTATCTGATATGGCGAGATTGAATTGTTTTAATATTTAATATTGGCGTATAATTGGAAATTACAGATTGGATTTGCGAATTTTAAATCGTAGTTTATTAAAAAAATGCTTTTGCCAGTTTACTTGCCTGGTATTTTAAATAAAAATCGATCCCCGACGCATCGTATTAGCCTTCCTTTCAGCAAAATATATCTGGACATCAGATAGTAGAAATCAATTGGGATGGCACCGTGGTAGAATACTATTAAAGCTCCTCCGGTTTCTGGAATGTTTTCCAATCCAACGACTTCGTATCCTTTACAAAATTAAAATCCAAAAAACTATATTATTTGTTAAATTGATTTGATAATTATTTCACTAAATAGTTATTTAATTACCGTGCCAAAGCCACCCTTGGGCATCCCAGAGAGCAGCTAGCGTTTTTCTAGCACCTTCCCAAAAATCATGCTCATAAGCTTCTCGTATTCTATGCCTAGCAATGTCCAAAAAGTTAGCAGTTAAACCTCCGGGAAATCTAAGGACTTCTCTCTTCACACTGAAGCCTGATATTGCACTAAGTATTTTAATTATGTACCTATGCCATTTATAAATGTGTAGAAATAGAGCGCTGAGATATAACAGAATTAAAATGATGGCAGGAAGAACGAATGTGATAACGATGGGAGTAAAAAGCCATCCTAGCCAACGAGCGTAATCAATATCAATATCCACATATTCTGCAAGAAAAAAATGTATGATTAATATAATTGCAAAAAATATATTAGATCTTAAATCATTATTAAACTTGACTAATAATATAGAATTCCGAATACAAAAAAGATGCTTACTTAAGAGCCAAAGTATTCTGGGGGAAGTCTCGTTGACCAGTGGCTGGAAGCCATCTGGTCCTTTGCTAATGGCAGCTCCTTCATCTTCGCTGCCACCAATACTACTGCTCACTGCCAATACTGAGACAAGAGACAACATGAAGCTGACTTTGACGGCTCAAAAATGACATTGATCGTATGAGTGCTCAGCCTTTTCTTTGTACGCTCTTTTGGTAACTCTCTGACTTTGACTATTCCACTGCAAGCCCCTGTCTAAAGTGTTACCTCACTGCTCCGTGTCCATGGATTAAATTCTCTTGCTAAAAAGAATAGAACAAAGCTACAATTGTGCTTCACAACAATCAGCAGCGGTTATTAAACACACAAAAGCATGCCCCTTTATAATAAATCCAAGAAAAAAGTTCATTTTTCATAGGAACTAATAATAGTGGAGTTAGAAGTTACCTGTCTTGCGTTTTCGTTTCAATCCCGGCCTTTCTGCTCTATTGCTAAATTAACTTCTGTAGCTGGATATCTAATCCCATTGACTTTCTTTTGACGTTTCTGCAAATCTATAGACAAGCTGCTCTGTCTGTGAATTGAAGGTCGAGGTAAAAGAAATTCAGTACCTTAATGAACTCACTCACTCGACATCAGAATACGATCTTTCTTATACTACTACACATATATACAGAGGGATAGAGCTTAAATAAAAGATGCTTAAACCTATCAAGGAGAGTATACGCTCTGATATTATTATAGAGATGAGATTACATGCATGACCATTGCATACCTGTTTTGTTGTCTTCTCTATACCAACATTAAAGTTATACGTGGATCTTATTATTATGCAGCTCTGACTTTATCTCTCTAAAACGCAGATATGTACTTCTTCATTTCTACGCTTCGTTTATTCGCCTTAACTTTGCATTGCTTCGTCACTCCAGCTTTTGTTCAACACACCTGAAACCAAACGAATGATCTCCATAACTCCATCCATATGTATGATCCTCATGCACACACTACTACACTTTGCCTTACAGAGATGATTAATATAATTGGCCTTACCCATACAGAATACCCAACTTGATTTAACCAAATAAACTCGTACTGTACGTGGACGAGGGATATGATCACAATAGGCCAGAGGATGGACAACTATCCTATCCTGCTTTGGATGCTCTTTTACCTCAAAGGATTGCCTGCTGCAGAAACTTCCAGTTTTAAGACCATCCTAGTCAATTATTTACAGAGCTGCACAAAAAGTAAATCCGAGTCTGTAATGCAAGTGCAATTATTGTAGTATGTACTCATCGTTGGATACACTCATATTATAACAGCAATAGTATGGCAAATCTATCAAGTCACTAATGGAAGTGGTACATGAACATTGAGATCCAGAATATCAATTTTGGCAAAATGTACGTTAAAAAAAGATTCCGACATACATATTTTACCACGATTCACTTAACAGTCTTATCTTCTCTGTATACTATATTGACCTCCGTGACATGCTGGAGTAGGTGTTGTTGGTAGTCGTATAGTCGTAGCCGTAAAACACAACGAGACCTTTTACTCTCATTTAAGCCCTTACACCTGTAAAAAAAAAATTTATATTAAACAGCCATACACGCCATATACGAGTACATGAATTAAATTATTTATTACATAAAAAATACTCAAAACTGAAAATACAAAGTTGATAAATAAGATAAACCTGACCGATTTGAAATTTTTAAAATCTCTGGAGTAAATTAAAAATTACTCCCAGTGGAAAAGGTATGTGAAAATTTGACAGCTAAAACAGATGTGTAGTTTTGTTATAATTTATTTTACCATTACTTTGCAGTACTCATCATCGAAACTATGATCAAGTAGTAGATCTATATACCTAACGAAAAGTAAATGACAAAGACAAGAGATTATGTATTGCATAATAATATATGAATAATAACTGGAAAATTTATTAACCTTGTGAAGTGGTGCAACAATATGTCTTGCGTCATGAATCATGACTGTGGCAGAAGTATAACAATAGATACCTACATAAAAAACTATAAAACACAAGATAAATGAATAGGTGTATAGTGTATTGAGAATGTTAAGATGCGATTCGCTTATGTTATGAAATGAAAAAATGAAAATAGTGAGTTGCAGGTAAAGAAACAGATGAGCAGTGAACGTCGTAATTTAAGAAGGTATTCCCCGATCATCCTATGACTTTCAAACCTTGCTGCGCTATTATTAGCTCGCTGTAAGTAAGCTTGTTCTACATGCAATTACATGTGGAATATGGGTGATTTGCCCATTTTTATCTGAAAATCGGTTGACAAAAATTACCGTCTAATTTTAGATGAAAAAATAACGCCAATAATAATAATAATCAATTATTTATTATTGCATTTGTTATTCCTGTGTTTTTATCTGATTGATTGAATTTCAGAATCTAACTAAAATGTGAAAAGTTGATATTGAACGAACAAAAGACGAAACATGTCGAAACCATCACGAAGGACAGAATAATTATTAATTGTCTTAACTTTTATTTTACGGGATAACTAACTTAAGAAATGAAAAAGAAAAGGCCCACGTGGGTGGCATGTATTAGCATTATGAAATACAATTTTGAAAACAATAATAATAATATCTAAAAAACAAATAAATAATGGAGACAAATTAAAATCCAGAAAACAGTAAAATGAATTTTAGTAAGACAATAATAGTAACAAACATAAGTAAATGTTTGTCATTTTTTTAAATTCCAGATTATTCAGATGCAAAATTTGCAAATATATAAATTACGGCGGCGAAAATTACAAATGACAAAATAAATTGAAAATAAATAAATTGCAATTAAAGTGAGAAAATGGAAAAATAACAGAAAAGTAGAAAACCAGGAAAATAACACGAAAGTGGAAAAATAGCTTGAAAGTGGGAAAATGGAAAAATAACTTGAAAGTGGGAAAATGGAAAAATAGCCATTGGGAATAAAGAAAAATAACTTGAAAGTGGGAAAATTGAAAAATAGCCATTGGGAATAAAGAAAAATAACTTGAAAGTGGGAAAATAGCCATTGGTAATAAAGAAAAATAACTTGAAAGTGGGAAAATGGAAAAATAGCCATTGTGAATAAAGAAAAATAACTTGAAAGTGGGAATATGGAAAAATTCGGTCTAGATGGACAAATTGTGAAATTCAATAAGTAAATTGAATTGTAAAGTGGCAAATTAAGCTACTTTGTCCGATTGTGAAACAATTTTACTATCAGAGAACTAAGATAAATCGTCTAATCTATCTAATCAAATTACTAAGTACCTTGAACAATGAACAATCATCTTATACCAGAGTAATGTTGACAAGTTTACCAAAGTACTACTACCCTGAAAGTTTCAATTTGAAACAGACAGATTTATTTTCATTCCAATTTAGAGTAACGTACTCGTATAGTCTAGTCCATGTAGTGGAACACTTGAATAGGACTGATCAATTTTTTGAAACGAGTATTTATTACGATTGGTGATTTCCATGATATTTTCGTGTTTTCTACGTGGCACCTTTCAGGTTTTGTTTCCTTTTATTCGTTTCTTTCTCCATTTCCTTCCATTTCAGGTACGAGTTTACGAAAAAATGAAAAAAATTGAAGGATTCTCTGTTGATATTTATGGCGGAGCTAGAGGCATATTAAAAATACATAGATCCCTTATGCCTTTTTATGTTTATGATCCATGCAAGGATAGTACCATTTGCCTTGCCTCCGCCTGGCCCCCGCCCCACCAGGTACCCGGGGCACCTGGGAACGGTTGTTTTGTAAAATTCTGAACTTTAATGGCACTTTCATGGGACATTTTGAAAATTATCACTATTTGTTACTGGACAAAAAGTTCCATGTAAAAGTTCAGAATTTTACAAAACAACCGTTCTACTGAGTCCCACCTGGTGCGGCGGGGGCCAGGCGGAGGCTCGACAACAGTCCACACGCCATGGATAGTACATATTCATCCCCTTCCCCATGGATACCATTGGCCGTTTTCATGTCACATTCCACCTCGTTTGCATTTTTATATTTTTATACTTTTTTCTGGGAAAAATCAATGATTATTGTTTCCCTAGCGGTCGTATCAGTATAATATGCTAAGGTGGCGAAAATTCGGGATTTCTTTGGAAATCTACTGGGACGTAAATAAACCAAGTGCCTGAAATATTTTTCATTGCATAAACGTTCTGAAGGCTAATGCCTGTCGCTCAGCCTAGTAATAATTTGTTTGCTGTCCCAGTAGATCTCGGTGCCATTTCAATGAAAATGGCTGAATTTTCGCCACCTTAGTAAGAAAAACCCTAATTTCCATGACGATTTAACCTCCTTGCTTTTACTTCATCTTTTGAAGGAAATCTTCTACTGGGGGCTCCTTGCATGGAGCCACCCAGAAATAACACAGTTTACCCTCCTTGGCTTTTACTATACTTATTTCTAATTTGATTATTAATCATACTTGCCAATACGATAATCACTTATACCGATATAAGGAAATCCCCGATAAGGGGCCCTTTTACCCAGTCCAGTCAATTCTCTTATGCGCGGATTGGACTGTATTAATATAAAATTAAGCAACAATTAAATATACGGGCCTGGAAATCATTCTAGTGGACATTTTTTATTTGTCGGAATAACTTTTTCAAAATCAATGGATCAATACTAGATATAATTCAATTCTGGATAACGTCTGGACTTCCAATATAATACTGCTTTGACCTACACAACAGTGGCCTGCTGGTATATTTTTAATTTCCAAATTGATACCTAGCGTGATCATAACAAATTGATAAAAGCTAGCCCTACATCTGTCAATTTCTAAACTACTATTTGCTTTAATCCTCAGTGACCCATACTTTGTAAAACACGAATGATTTCCATTTCTGAACTATTTGTATCTTACTGGAACAACACAACCACAAGATATGGCATTCCTACAGAAATTGCTATACACCCTATATAGGATTATCGTCATAATATGCTTTTCCATATTCCTGATTGGATTGAAAATTACATGTGAACAACATTTGCAAGATTTCCTGAAAACTGGATGTGTTCTCTTCATCACCTTTATCATCTTAAATTTTGGAATAGAAATATATAATATTCGCTTAGAATGACAATATTGATTCGGAATCTAACAATGCTTTAAAAGGTGAGACACGAATTTACTTTGTGAACAAGATTCTATTTCCTGAAGTATTTTAAGCATTGCTAAGTAAATCCATGTTATAATTAGGCAATTAAAGTATCAATTTATTTTATTTTAGCATCGAAACCACTTACACTAGCACAACAATTAACTATGGAAAGAGTAGAATTCATGTGAGTAGGTAGATTTTAAATAAATCTTTCATACAACACCTATTAAAGAAATAATACGAAATACGAGCAATTGGCTTTCGTATCGTAGTGAGTAGCAGGTACCTTATAATATTTCACACGAACACTTTTCAAATACATTTAGCAATGACTTGCCACATCACTAGAAATTGCAACAATTGCTTTTTTTTTAAATAATTGTAGCCCTCATGCACATCATATCAAATAGTTCCAGCCAGCAATAGGCAACTAACTATATTATTCACTGGTTACAGGGGCATTGGACATTGGATCTAGAAAGTGTATTCACCAGGATAAAATAAAACATCTACAACAATTACAACATACTTATATATAAAATCCATTTGTCTATAAAAGTACGTATGTATAAAGAAGTATTCTTAGTACAATCAGCAACACAAGATAATTCACATGGCCAAACTGCTTAAGTAATTGTTTTTCTTTTAAATCATCGTCGCTCTCATGTTCACATTTTCTGCCAATTAATATCAAAGAACTTTATGTATAAATGCCAATTATAAAAAAACTCTATCGATGAGCAGTTAAGTTACATTAAACAGAAACACCCACCATAACCCCATAAAATAGAAAAACATGCAGAATTTGGAGTGAATGTCTATTAGACTACTGGATCAAGATTAATACGTATATCTATGTGCTCAAATCTGAGCAACTGACAATGACAATGCATGGAATAGTACACAATAATTACTCATTGGATGTATTAATTTTTGATGGTAATTATTGAGAATTGGGGATAGTTACTGCTTGCAATATCAAAACGACCATCCCATGGATTTATGAACGAAACAATTGTCGACTTTTCTATACAATGTAACATTACCTAATGCACACCTATCATAGAGCAATATTTAAACTATTTCTTAGAACTGTGCTTTTCTAAACCAGGCCATGGCAGCTGGAACAATGACGAAGGAAGTGGAGTGCAATGAGAAGACTTAAAGTCCGTCATCAACTTTTGTGCCTGTAAAACCAAAAACTCATTAAATTCCAATACTATTCACATTTTACCATTTTATGCGTACTATAATTATTTCAAATACTTACCAAAAGAACTATCAACCGTGCTTTTTCAGCATTATCTAGCGATTCTACATTCTCTGGAATTACAGGGTCTGGTGTGTTTCTTGACGATAAGGACGATGTCGTTTCTGCACACAAATACATTAATATTTAAAAACCATTCATAATGACGTCGTAAATAAGGTCTTCAGGTACAATCACAAAATCGCAATTCATAATATTACTGAAAATAATATAAACACTTTTGACATAGCAAAAGCCAGTATGTTATTTTAGTACTTCATTTTTTTTTTACTAAATCACTGAATAAATTGAGAATTGTTTCAGTTTTTTGTAAAATAAGTTCAGGAAAGGTGCAACTACAATTGAATAATCCATTTTTAAAAACCTTGTGCAATTGAGACCATATTATGCCAGTATTGAAATTTTGAGTACGGAGTGTGAACAAGAAAATTACCTATAACATGAGAAGTGGCAAGCCAATCGTGAAGAGCTTTCTCAGAATCGTAGTTATTTAAGAGACTAGGGTAGCGTTGGCGAATGACATCAACAAGCAAGTAACTTCCTCTGTTAGCAGTGAGACTACCCGGAGGTTCAGCAATTATCTCGTCATCTGTTCTTCGGATCAAACGTAATGGACCGCTATAGTTACTAAGTTCATTAGTAACTCGGAGATCAACGTGATTACGAATGGTGGCCTTCACTAAATACCAAAACACGATGCAAATTAGGCAAAACCTGGCAACTATAAGAATTGTATAGCATAGCGAGTACACTATTGAAGAGTCACTAACCAAGCGATGACATAAATGCTGGCATTCTTGGCAGAGCAAGAGGTAGTATGTCATCAAAAGTTGCATCCAAAATCTTAAACATAAAATGCACATTACAGAATTCGAAAAAGACTTTGTGGAAATATTTGTTGATCTAATTTGTTTACTGTACTTACCACTCCTTTAATGTTTGGATGATTTCCAGCTAAATAAGCAGCAGGAAATCCTCCTATACTCCACGCGTACAAAACTATTTCATCTTCACGGAATCCAAGCACACTCGTTGCGTAATCCAAAACCGCTTCAGCAGCATTGAGTTCAGCAGGGGGATATGGTGTACCCTGGGAAAAAGATAAGTGCATTACAATGACAATATGACAAATGATACTACTTTGTTACAAATAGTAATATTTAAAAAGATAGTCTAAATTGTAAACTTTTTATAGATAGGCTTAAAAATAATTAACTATGTGTGTGTATCTTTATAGTATCTTCAATTATTCTTACCGTAGAACCCCCAAATCCTGGGTGATTGAACCCCAATACAGAGTATCCGTCATTCAAGGGTGTAACCATCATACCTATTTCGTAAAATCCAGCATTGCCTTCAAAGCAAATGACTAGTGTCCTCCCATTTTGGTTTACATCACTAAAACATTCGATAAAGTATACGTTTATTAGATTCAATAATTTAATGGTACCCCACAGTTATACAGATAGAATGAAATTTCTAAGAAGAATTTTAGTTACTTTATTGAGAAAAACTGGTCGAAATTTATCCTGAGTGAGGCATGTGAAATACAAAGTTGTACACAAATATATGCATGTATCACTGAATTAAGGATTAGGAAATTAGCTGTACAAAAATCACGATTTATTGCTGGAAAAATATCTACTAAAGGAAGGGGGTTATTTTTCATGTACTGAGAAAATCAAGTTAGTCAAGGATATCGAGTTTTTTTTCCAAAGTAAGGGTAAATCTAGGTGTGTATAATCAGATCGACAGACAGAAAAATTGAGACACATAAAACCCTCAATTACCTTCTTCTATCAAAAAACATGGTGTCCAAACTATTTCCATCTGCGCATTGGATCCTCGTTCTCATTCCTCGCTGCTCTGTCACGTACTTTGCACGCGCTTCCTGAAATTAAAAATATGACCCACTATATAATTATTTGACTCCTACATTAAATATTACGCAGTTTCTGCGATTGTCAAAGTTAAATTCATGATTTAATTTTTGGCCAAGATCAACACTAAAACTTTTCGAATATAGATAGCAAGCAATTATTATTATAGCACCACGTACCTCTAAGTGGTTTCGGATTACTGAGCCAAACAACAAACCAGGATAAATCAATCGTATCCCAAAAGTATGGGCTATTAAATATCCCATTATGTACGATGGTGTGAATCTGCTTAATCCAGCCGATGATTGTTGAATATCCAGAGCCAATCGGCTATACCTCGATGAATTGAATGACACAGGCCAACTTGTAAATTCAAAATCATATCTTCGAAGGAGTTCAGCATTTTCGGTGTTGAATGTTTGTTGTGCTCTTTTCAATACTTGTAGAAAAGTTATGTATGTAGGGTTGAATGCTCGCCCTTCAGAAAAAAAATAGATACTTGCGAGGATTACAAATGGAAAGTAAATTATAAACGTTCGTTATTTTGTGACTACGATACAGAATAAACTAATGATTATAATTAACATTTCTTCAAATTACCTGCAGCTCGAAGTAAGTATGACGTTGCCAATAAAACACTTAAATAAAAAAAGTAGTGAAGCTTTCTTTGCCAAACAGAAAACATTAAGCCAGCGGGAAATAGATACCCGATTGCAAAATCTCCCCACTGTTCAGCCCAGTTAATGTTGTGGACTTCTTCCTAAAAGAATAAAATTAAGTGAACTTTATTTCAGAATTAGCATTGCCAAACTGTTAGCCCTTAAAAATTGATTTTATTATTTATGTAGACTATATTATAATGTATAATAACAGCTCTCGATGTTTAGACTATATATTAAGCCCTGAAAGTTTATAGTAACTTACATTTTGATTTGCCCGAGCATAAATGCGGTACAAACGCGGCGACAATAAACACCGTATAATACCAGCCATTTTGCTAATTTTTTAGTGGCTAGTTCTTCAATCTCTGTTATATTCGTCTTTAGCAACGTACTTTTTATAACACATTCGTTGACTGAATGTGATTCATTGTTTTTATCTTGTGCTTAACACCAGTGAAACCCATCCGCCGTTTCCGTTTCTTCTTTCAGATCAAAATCTATTTAACCATAAGCAGAACAACAAAAATCAGTAAACTTACAATTATGAATTATGAACTATTGACTCGATGTCGATGAAAATGGTAAAAAGTGGAAATATTCAGTAATACATAAAATAATAAATTATTGTAACGCAGTAAATGACATACGATTCGATATATTATATTGAGGCTGAATTTGAGGATTCTTTTTGCGTTACTGTTAAATGTGAAATGGAACTGTGACCCGCACAGGGTGCCCAACTCGAATAAAGGTCGCAGATACTTATTACTTTACTAACAACCAATGACTTACTCAAATGTTTTTTGCTACATCAACCTCCAATGACTAATGTCTTCAGCCGCCAGCCAGCTGACGATAATAACTTTTTGAATATTTCTGTTCCGCCGCAAACAGTGACAATTACCAGTAATTTATTGTAAAATAACAAGACTGAGAAATAAAGAACTGGGCAAACTGGTTGCAAAAGAGAGTTAAAAAATTCTAGTTTGTAGATTCCAGGTACAATAAGTTCGAAAACGAGAAAAGATGGGTTTGTATTCGTACTGTCTGCCAGTTGCAATTGCGACCTGCGAGTTAGATGACAAGACAAAACTGAAAAATTAATTTTATTTCTAGATTTAACTACAGCCGCTTATACCCAACTTTCAAGGAACTCTTCTCCACTTTTGTACATGGTAAGTGCACACTGTACAAAGTTGATACAATGCGCAATGAATTGAATATGCAAGCCCATGTCGAGTGAGACTGTCGAGTGCCGGGCTGAGTGAAACATGAAAGAAGACCTAATTAAATCCTTGTCGTTTAGTTTGTGTCTGAATTTTTCTCTGGCACAATATTACAAAAAGTGTACGCGTGATTACTGATAACAGTAGTATATAGTCAGCTAAGCAGTTTACTGAGCATTTCTCCTCCCAACAGAGAAGTGTTTTGGATTTCGTTATGCGTCAATTCTAGGAGCTGGTTGATTGTCATTCTCCAACATTAGCATTTTCCATACCCGGGTCAGACAGGTCAGAATAAAGTCAAGGATTTTAAGGGTAAGAGACGAAGGACAACCAAAACAACTAAGAACATTATTATCAATTTCTGTTTTGGATTTTCAGATTCAATTTGACTTGTCTGCCTGTTGTTGGATAGCGTTGTTTCTCCAGGAAAGAGTACGCGTCCCACGTTGAGCATCACGAGGTGGTATCGTAAATTGTAAGTCATGACTTCCTATTTTTAAATGGCTTCACTACTTTTAATTAAACTTTATTCAATTGTCGAATGCCATTGTTCATTTTTAGGCATCAAAACATCAGTGACCAGACGGATCTCCAGTAGTAGTTTGACAAAATGGCATCCTGTAACGTTGAAGTCAATTTCAACGTCCAACCTGGAGAAACGATTATGTACTGCCCATATTTCAATAACCATTATTTTCGGGAGACTCGGGCACACTATCATTTGGTAAGAAATAAGCTTTTTGTTTTGCTACTCCGGTTTGGGGCCAGGGATATTTATGAGATTGTACTAAAAAACCTTTTTGATAGTTCTAATCTGCATTTAAGGTAACAGATCGTTAGTGGAACCAGAATTAAAAAAATTCAGTTCGTTCAAAAAAACGCAAAAAATATTTATTGCATATTTTTACGTTTCAGAATATTTGGGGGTGGTCATTTTAATGGGTGGGGAGGGGATTTCCCCATTTAGGGGAAACCCTTTTCACTTATTTCACTCAGCACAATAAATATGTGAACATAACCACTGCTGGGACTGTCCAGAGAGAGTGAAGACGTGTTCCGTTCCTGCTGTTTGTGCATTGTGGTCAATTGTGGAGGGTGAGTGGTAATGTATTTACATGTTTATTGTGCTGACTGAGTGAAATAAGTGAAAAGGGTTGTCCCCAGACTATGCCACCCAGTTTTTTCAGACCCCCGGTCGGAGCCATTTTCAACCCCGTGGGTCCAATAATTTACGTCACGTTACCAGCACCGCCCCCTTCGGGGGCGGGGCTGGTCACGTGACGTCATTACAGCGCACTTTATGCAATAATATAGAATTTCTGTTACATTAGTAAGTGTAATGCGTAATACCATACAAGGGCAAGCAGTATTGGTTCTAGAACCCTATTTTACCAAAAAATAAATTATTCTCTACCGAGGGAAAAAATATTTTATAGCGCAAAGCGCAAAAAAAATGGAATTTAACAGTTCTTTAAGTGCTGTAGAATGTGTAGAAGTATTTTATATTTGCGCGAAGCGCAAGAAAAGTTTGGGATTTAACAGATCTTTTATTGATACAGTACTTTGTATTTGCGGGAAGCGCAAGTTTTTTTTTATAAAATAAAAGTTTCCAAAAAAACGCTGTTTCTCGCTTCCTAATAGACGTGTATTGTGATCAAGTGTAGTAAGAAATTTTTTCGTGGCCATTTTGAATTTATACTATAGTTGAAGTAACGAAAAATGCCAGGAAGTTTTCTCCGCAATAAAATAAGAATATCATTATAACTTATTATTTATTATGTATGTTAGTTACTAAAATTCTGAATCAAAATATTTATATTTCGATTGCATTTTATTAAAATTGTCTGATTTGTTGTTCATGATTGACACTGTCAATATTGTTTGTGATATACTACATAAGCTAAATGTAGACCTAGTACTGTCCCCTATTCGAAATCGGGTGGAAAGCTAACCCTTGTGGTTTTGCAAATAGGGTATTCCTCGGCTTATCCAACAAGCCTTTTAAAAGATTGGCAAACAAAGTATGAAATACAGAAATAGTTAGGAATTTAATTGTTAATATTTTTTGGCTTTCAGAAAAATTGCCGTCGACAGTATGAGATCGAGAAACAAAAAAAGGGTCAACCTGTAGATATAATTATCTGTCCCTTTTCTTATAAGCATCATATACCCCTCAAGGACTGGGACGACCATCAAAAAACTTGCGTTGTTGCCGGGAAGCAAGAGGCTGCAGCAGTTGGTGTTGTGCCTGCTGAAGAGGAGGAGGCTGCTAAAAATCTAGGTCCCAACTGTTTCATGATACCCGGAACTCGGGAAATAGTGCAGAGAAATACCGATTCAAGAAATGAACGCTTCGAATGGGAGGTCCCAAAAAGTCGGGTGGTAAGTGAGGCACATAGGCCAAGAAGAATTCCGGGTATTATGGGAATGGACACGGGAGTTCCAAAGGACAAGCCTATTGTTGTTCCGTACGAGTATTCCCATATGGATAGAGCTGCAAAAGTGGGTGGGCAGCCAATTGGTCTTACTAAAAGCGAAAAGAAAAAATGGCAGGCAGCAAACATGGAGAAAGTTAAAAAAGAGATTCAAGAAGAAGAAGCCCGAAAATTATTTCGGCAACAAAACAACATGGAAGAACGTAACCCATTTTAAAATGGTTAAAGTAATATTTAAAATATTAAAAGTCAGTTACAATTGAATTCCGTAATGGGATGAGCTGTTTTTGGGATTTAAAACTAATTGTTTAGTTAGAACTTTAATTAAGAAAATATTTTGTAGATAGAACGAAATCCTTTTTAAAATGGGTAACGTAATATCTAAAATACTCAAAGCCATTTAGAGTTGGCTTCTGTAATGAGATGAGCTGTTTTTGGGATTTAAAATTGTTTAGTTACAACTTAAATGAGCGACTTGAAATTATGAGAGGGCGAAAACGCAAAGGGTTATTCCAAACCCTATAAGACAACCTACATGTTTTTTTGTAGGACAAATACTTAAGGAATTGTAATTGATATAATCTTATAATAGTTTTTATATTAAAAAATAAAAAATTTCAGTCAGTAATATTGTAGAAAGAATAATTTATGTACACCTAGTAGATGTAGCTTTGTAGTTGTTCAATGCTTTAATAGTATTTTCCACAAATAGTGTATTGCCAAATAGTTTATATCACTCTTCTCTTAAGTAAGACCCTTAATAAATCTGATGTGATTGGTCACAAATATTTCTGAAAAATGATATTTATGCAAACTACATAATGATTTTATGGCACAGTTTTCGTTTTACATGAATTGTATATAAGATATAAGTACATAGCCTTTCATCCACAACATCGAAGTTCTAGTTGCATTCACCATTCACCGATACACCTTGCTAGCATTCATAAGTTGTTCTTAAAGCGAAACAATTATTATTAAATGTAGGTCACGTTTGTAAACTTGTTAAGTCATAAATGTCATAATTCACACAAAATGGAACATAATCGTAATAATTATACTAAAGCACCTAAAGTGAAAATGAGCGTTCAGAATATTCTTATAATAAAAAAAATATTTAAATAAATGGTTTAAGCAAAAGATTGTCCTTGATTGTAGTCGTCATACTCATCTCCATCGTCCCAGAAGTCACTATTCTCGTCTTCACCATCATCTTGATTGACTTGTCCCATTTCGACGGCCTTAGATCCGAAACTACTGACAGAGCTTATGGGCAATTTGTCATGTCTGGGAGGAGGGGGTGGGCGATTTAAGTTTTTATTTTTCATGTGCTGCTCAAGATGCGTTTTAATTCCCAGGAAGCTGTTATCGACGGGGGGACTCCTAGAGGTAGATATGGGTGCTGATGTTGCTGGAGGCTGACGCAATGCAGTTCTGCTGCTGTTTCTGTCCATGCGGTCACTGCCATCGCCATTTGTTCTGTGGGACATAGTTTCTCTTCCTGCTGCGGTTCTTGGCAGCGTAGTTCTGTTCAAGTCCCCTGCTGAAGGTAATGGAGGTGGGAGGGGCGGTGCGGGAGGAATTGGAATCCCTCTACTTATGTCACTGTAAGTTTCACTTTCAGACGAAGGAAAAGCATCCAACCGGACGGATTTGCGACTAGGATTATTATATCCTCTTGTGAATCTTCCATTTCCCAACTGGTTGTCTCCCATTTCTGCAGTATTGCTTTTAGCGCTATTTTGAGGCTTTTTCGGTACAATGGGATTTAATGTTGGATGATTTCCCAAACCAAAACGGTTGAAAACGGGTGCATTACTTTGGGTATTGTTACTAATAGGGCGATGGCCATTCCTGCTGACAGAAGCATAAATTGGTCCCAAACTCCCATCATCGTCAGCATTATTGTTCAGGAAATGATTTCGGTTTTGTGCTTCGACGTTAGACGACAGGCTGGGAACTGGCGTCATAGTCGTCGTTTCTGAGCGAGTGCTTTGTGTCATTCCTGGATTTGCGTAACCAGCAAATGGTTTTTGAAATCGATCTCTTGGTTTGGGAACTACTGTAATGAAATCCTGGCTTCTGGAATTCCCTTGGGATAGGTTTGATTCATTTGGAAATGTTTGTCCATAAGGTTCAGGATAATCGTCAGTGTAATTACTATTTCGGTTGAGTCCAGTTCCAGTCGGGTTCATATCATCATTATTACTATTCCAAGAAACGTGTTTTCGTCCTAGTGTGTCATTATTATCTTTGAAAGAACTGAAGTTGTCTCGCTCGACTGCGTTTGCTGATATGCTCCTACGTCGTACTGCAGGGGGCATTCCATGTTTTCCCAGTGCAGGGGATTGAGGAACGGAATTCTGGGTAGCGTAGCCTTGATCTTCCATACGCTGCTCGTTTGTGTTGGGTTCGTAAGGAAGTAATTCACCGTCAGCTGCTACGAGTTTCAATTGTCCATCACTGTCTTGAATGTAAGCTTGATTTACGTACACGTTGTACAAGGGAGAATCTTTATCAGGAAACTTCCCAGTAATGTTTCGATTGTGTGGTGTTGGAGGGGTCTTTTTCTTTTTATCGGAACTGCCAGATCGACATACACAAAGGATGATCAGTCCAATGACGATGGTGAGAACGAGAGCGGCGACACAACCAATTAGTATCCAGAAAATGTAAATCGGTAGACATCCATCGGAAATAGAGTCACATTTATTATTGCCTTCTGTGTCTGTGTTTCGTAAATCGATTTCCAGGAAATTCCCTGAAAGATCACCAGGAGAGTTTTTAGAGCTTACTCCTCGGATTCCACAATTAATTATTCCAATCACGCCGTTTACAACTTCTCGAAGTTGGGATTTCTGAATAGAGCATATTTGGGTAGCTCCAGCTTCTACTGGCCCACAGTCCTTAGTCTGTGGGATAGCAGTACAGTTGAGGTCTTCTGACTCATGAAAACAGCAAACTTCATAGTGGTGTACTCTGTCGGGGGCTACAAATTGGAATACAGTTGTTGATTCTGTACTGTTTTCTGCAAGTCCTATGGACTGAATTTTTGCAGGAGGAAGTTCTGGCGCAGTGAAGTCTTCCAATGTTTTAAAACTGGGAATAAAGGTTGAATAAAATGACTCTCCAACGACATCTTGAACTCCGCCCTCCAAGGGAACCTCATTTCCACAACATTTTGTAGAAAATTCAGGACCCAGTAACGCTGCATTTCCACTGGAACTCAAGGAAACTATCTTTTTCGTGTCTGTGGTAGTTTTTACGTTAATGCGTCCCAAATGAGCAGCTGGAGTCGGAGAGTAATTACTTAGTATAGCCGAATATACGCCATCATTTTTCGTCACATCGGGATAGTGTCCATCATCCAAAAGGGTTAAAGTAGCACTTGGAACGTCAGTAATGAACAAATCCAAAGTCACATCCGCATTAATAATCGGATGATCAGAGCTATTGCTCACCTAAAAATTACATAAAATTCAAATCTATTTTTGTATTTAGTTTCTTCATTGGCAATTTGCATTTAGTCAGAAAATAATATGTGTATGCATCTGCATATATGTAAGTAATTAATATTTAAGCTTACCGACGCGTATACGGGTACGATATTTTTAGTTGGCAATATCTCATCTTCTACAGTATGGCCAAGTGCTGTAGTTATTACCAAATTATTGATTCCTGGTGTGATTTCGGCATAAATTTGTAGAAAACTGAAGTAAGACCTGTCACTCAAGTTGAGGTTCCAAGTTCCAGCCTATAAATTAAAGAAAAATCAATTTCCTTTCGAAACTTGGCCAAATATATTTCAACAGCAGCTATGCCTGAAAACTTCCCACTATTTCACATAAAACGAAAATAAAGATCACAACAGTACGAGTCTATATTTTATAAATTCCCTTTTTAGTAAGGCTGTAGGATATGCCATAATGCTTTTCCTTCACGGTAAAGCTCTTGTTTTTTGATGATTACAGAATTTATCTTAAAAACTTAATTTAATTTGTCATTTTTAACATAAAAGAAATACATACCATAATGTTGCAACTTGCTCGATCTGTGTCAATTGAGAATAGATTGTCATAGTTCAGCATTTTACTAGCAGTACAGGATTGACCAGATGAGGAAAGGATGGGAAGCTGCAAGTTCTCTGGAATAGGACCAAAGGTTGGGAAAACTGCGACAAAGCGTTTCACAGGTCCGTCTATTCTAAAACTGACTGGATCCATTCCACTTAAAGATATGTCAGCTATCTGCAAGAGAATACAATAAAATTAATTGATAAAATTAGTAAATTCTACAGGTTTAATCTCTAAAAATAAAAAAACTGACCTTTGTAAAGAATTTGCGAGGCCGTGAGTTTCCCAATATTTCCAACAAACTGTCTGTTAATATAGACGTCAATTTTCCATTGCACTGTGCGTTCTCGCAGGGTGGAAGGAATAGGACTCTTTCTGTGTGTGGAATCGTATTCCATTTCAGCCATTCTGATGAGTGGTCAAATGTAGCAATTGACAAGGAATAACCCGATACAGTTTTAGTTAATTCAATGGCCTCATTGGTTTCAGCAGGAGAGTCACTTCCAAGTAAAATTATTTTGTGTCTAAACGAACTGTGAGTCTAGAAAAACAAAATTTACTTGTGATTGAATTACTTTATAATGCGCAATGGTGATAAGGTAAATAATTTTATTTACTAACCTTTAAATAGTCGTAAGCTCGCTGTAAAATAACGGATGTCTGAATAGTTTTACTCATGAAACGGCGATTTGGTGTTGAGAGATTTAGAGCTTTTGTAAGTTGATCCGGGAGTTGATTTATGAATTCAATTTTATCAGTTTCATTTATCAGAACCTTGGAGTATATAGGCTCTACTCTTACATTGCCATTGAATCTTATTAGCACTACTTCATTTACACTGTCCATAAAGTTTGTCATTTCCGTAATTGCCTGCTTAATGATTTTTAAGCGACCCTGCAGAAAACCAAACATTAGAGCATCAGAAATATTTAGTTCTATATACATGCAACACAATGCTAATTTTTTATACGATAAACATGAACTAATAATAATAATAATAATGAATATCTCACTTACACTAATTCGTATATTATCGCTGTCTTCAATAATGAAAGCATATCCATTATTTCGAGTGTCTTCTTGAATAAATTTAAAGATAATGTCATTGTTCTGGAAAACTGCATTGCTTTTTGTTACATTAAAGTCTCTATGCGAGAAAATGACTTCACTGACGCTCTTTCTGTCGCACATGAAATTGTGTTTTGTAGGAGCAAAACGATTATGAGTATTTGACGAACAGAACCTTTCCACCTGTAATTAAAATTTAGTTGTAATTTCGGATCTTTACACTAATATATAAGTAGGCAAATATAATAGTCAATTTATAGGAAATCTACTGTTTTTTTTTCTTTGCAAGCAGCGATAATTTCAGACGCTGCTCTACAAGTATTCCACAATTGCGATGGTGAAATAATCCTAGAGAGGCTTTTAATCTCATTACTGTGCAAGAGTCAGTAATCAAATCAGTGTCGACTGTACTGTGTAGTTCATGCAAAAACAAACGTTTACAACGAAGATTTATCTGTATCAAAAGTCTTACATTTTCTAATTGTGGAGTGGCCATGATTGAAGAAGTTCCTCTGTTTAGTTCCTCTTTTATTCTATCCGAATTGGCATTAGCCATAGTTTTACAGTCATCAGGACTAGGACTAGAATTATAGAAAGAATTTGCATAAGACATTTACAATTTTTTTTCATATGAAATCCATTGACATTACTGCGTTGGTTGAATTTCCTTGGTATAAACATTCTTGGCACAGCAACTGAAGCGGAAAATAGTATTTTACCTTGCGGGTCCTTCGCCAATTGCAGTTTGTACAGCAGAGTCGGAACAGCCTGTAAAATTAGAATGCCCATTCTTCGGATAACAAGGGGAGTAGAATTCATCGTTAAAGTAGCCGAATTCTTCGAACACTCCATAACGAAACTTAGCCCATTCGTGAAGGAGGAAATTGCCTTTTATGTTTTCAGTGATTGTTGCTGTGCTAAGAAATTCAGGAGGAATGTAAATCGACTCTGATTCGTGCCCACATCCTCGATATTGCTTTGTCCATGGAAGAGAATTGGCAATCGGATGATGGTTTGTGATTTTTATATCTATTTTTAACAATTATTCATTTATCCACAACAAACCTTTCCACAAAATATCCTAGATGTATTTATGTACTGTGTATTTATGTATTAGTGCATAATGTCTCACCGGCATAATCATAAGTTTGAAACATCTTTGCCCTTTCAAAAGTGACGTTGCCACAATTGATTTTGATGTCATTTGCAGTCCAAGGAAGAAGAATGTCTACAGATCCCACCCAAGCTTTTTCATCTGTCGCTACTTTCATTTTTGATGACAAGCTCTGGAGACTTTTCTAAATGGTTGAGAATATAATTTTACTGTACGAATCCCATTAAAACTCATTGCAAATATAATAAGCATGTAAAAATGTTCTTTTCATATTAAACCATACATGTACACTTATATATAATACACAAGCATATACAATTTAGTATTGTTATGATAAATTGAAAGTTACCTGTACATCGCCAATTAACTGTTCGCACGTAGATATTTCTATACTGCTGTCTATAGCAAGCAGTACATTTTTGTACACTTTGTTCTCGAAAACTATGCTTGACTGTTTTGAGAAAACTGTTGTAACTAAACACGATTCTAGTACTAACACTATGAAAATTGAACGCACAAAAATAGATTTCGAACTAAGATACATTGTCATTTTTGAAGTGGAATTCCAGCGAAGACGAGATTTCTTTGGGATATTTGTACAAAGTAAAGTCATTGTTCTTGAATATGTGTAAAATTGTTTACTACCAGAAAGTTTTCCTATTCATAATTCAAGAAATGTGGAAACGATCATTTCATATACTTTAGCCCGTATTCCCTAATTTCTCCCTTGCTTTACTATATCACTTGCGCAGATTTTTTGTCTATTGATTTCTATTGTGAAATGCAAAGTAGAGCGTATGTATACACTGACTTTGAGTTGATAATTAACGGGTAGAGCTAGTATACGGGCAGAAACCTTTCCCAGCTTCCAACAAACAAGGTCACTTTAGCACGTCTATAATGTTTGCAATCCTTTACAGGTATGCAGTTTAGTTCGGTAGAATTATTATTATATAAAAATATCCGTAAACCCACTTAGTGAACTTAACAAAGTGATTCCATCCATATGACGGTTTCTGTATGAAATCAGAGCGACAGGTATGAAGCAATCCGTAATCTGTACATTTTTAGAACAAGTACACACACAATGCTGAACGAGCGTAGTTTACTTATCTCTTTTGATTAAATAAAGGCGTGATTACGCTTATGTGATATCAATATGACTGTTCCAAATTTTCCAAGATCTACATCACATTAGTCAATGTACAATGGCGAACGGCGATAAATGAGGACTTCATGAGTTAGCTCATCCCATTCGCAATCATTTCACGCATTGTTAAAGTTTGTTGAATATTAAAACTTAGTTTAGCCAAAACCACAATTTGGTTCTTTTTCTTCAGACTGTACACATACAAGCTTATGTGATACGTTCTTTATTTCATTCGGTTGATATCACATCATATAATCTACGAAATAATAATTAGGTGACGATTGACGAATGCCAAACTTGTTATGATTATGAAATATATAATAGAGTGATGCACTTCAATTTAACTGTTCCTATTGTATCGTTATCATTATAGATAAATTCAGCACAAAATAGTAAGTTTTGAAGTACTCACATGCAATCAATCAGCAAAAGCATTTGTACTAATGTCGTTCCTTTTCATTAAATGATTTTACAACAGTACTCAAATGCAATTACATGTAGTTACGGTAAGATCATATAGATAGTGACAATAAAATAGCTACCAACTATTCTGCTGATCAGATTCATCAGTATAATCAGTTTGACTGTTTGACTAAGTTAAAAACAGTACATGTTCACTTTGTGTATTGTATATCTGCATAGTATAAATGTGCATGTGAATTATGAACCTGTTTATATTTATATATGGGGCCAATATACTGAATCAATTGAAATCAATTAAGAATAAATTCATTAGCTAAAACGTAAAAATAAAAAAAAATATGACAACATACTATATTACGCTTCTGAATTAATCTGCATCTTTAGGTATATTACTGATAATGTGATAGTGCTATTTTATATGGATTGATAATGTAATCATTCTAATATTCATTATAATACATGCATATCTGCTGTCGCAGAGTCATTCATAACTATAACTCATAAGCTTTGTAACCTTCTCATGCTCGTCGTATCATGTTTCTACGCTATTTGCGTGCAAAACAGTTACATTTTTATAAGGGCTCATTTCCTGTTCATTTCGATGAGCAAACATCTAAAAATTATCATTTAAAATGAAAGCATTGGCTGCTGACTAATGTCACTAGATAGTACTATACTACAGTACTGCTTTAAAATTGAATACATTGTGGTGTTAATTAAAATTTTAAAATATGGAATTTACCACATCCTGGAAATAAGTATAACGTATTTGTGTATATATGGATACCAAATGGTTAACCATTTCTTAATAAATTGCTTCTGTCTCAAGCGAAAATCCATTTAAGCTAAGTTTTTAAAAGTGCATGTCACACCTTATGTGAATATATCGTATGTAAGCTAATAAAACCCAGTTGTCAATTGATAATAATGAAGTGACAGCATGATAAAGGCTAACTACTAACATATACTTGTATGATATTTTTGCAACTAGTACTCAAGAATGTTAAATATCCATTAGAAAGGATCATTTTACTACTATAGTAGAAATCACTTGAAAACGAAAGTATTAAAACTTAAATATACCTAATACATACCTATGCATCCCTTTTAACTCAATGTACATCCTCAACAAGGTGTAAGACAAAAGGAAATAAAAGTGTCACTACAAAATAAAACTCTATTATAAAGTGTTGTATAATAATGTCATGATTATGATGTGTTGTGTATAATAAACAGGGAATTATATAAGAGAACTCAACAGCACACTTATTGATATATTACACACAACTTTTGTTCTCGCAGTTCAGCTGCTATATGTATACTGACAGACTTCCTCCAGGTCTACAAGAGCTCAGTAGCACTTCGGAAAACTAATTGTATAACTTTCGTAGTTAAGTATCACGTTACTATAAACATGCATACGTCTCCCCTGCAATTCTCTGCAGTATTTCGCCCAGAAACCTATTTTTGGTTATATGTATACTAATATACTGTATTTATGCTGATACTACCGTACTGTGTACGAAATAGAGAAAGACTGATGTGAGATCTCAGTGCGAGGCTACTGTGAACTCTGAATGGTTGGGACGATGGAGTTAGGCTGGAAACAATAATAATTAAAAGGGAAAAATATAGGACAAACTATCCAGGTTATTTACGATATAAGAATGCAACATTCCATCATTGCAGACTTCAGAATGTCTATGAATGACGATTAAAAACAATGTAGCAGCAAATGAACATAGCTTAGGAGTAATTTTTCTAAACACACGTAACAGCCACAGTTGATACAGTACAGGAATACCCGTAAGTCGAGTTGTCAGTCGTCGCACACGGAAAAAGCTTCATAGATTGTAATTGTAACTGCTTAACTAATCAAATGTATCATGAGTACTAGCTACTACTGTTCGAGAAAAGAAATGCAAACTCAAAGTTTGGTTAGTTATGACACGACAATACGGTATGTATTTGTTTTAGGTAAGCTTCCTATTTGAGCAACAATAAAAATATTTATTAGATAAAATTCTTAAAAAATGCAAATTGTTTTTTCACAAATCAGTCTATAAGTCTGAAGTATATAAGTCTTAGCTGCATATTTCACATTTATGTCTATCTACTTCTGTTCTAGATTACATTACGGGCATCCCTGTACTTACAAACAATTTTAATTGTGATTATTGTTTGCATTTTTTGCGAAGGATTTTAAGCATGTCTTCGTGATCTGTTGCTCATCAGAAATATCTTAATGCGCGATATACAACAAAGTATGTTGCGAAATTCTGCAAGTCTACATTTCTGTAATCTTTACTGTACTATGAACTTTGAAACAAACATTTTTCCTTCAGACGGGAATAAATAATTAGTTTAGCCTGGACAGTAATAAAAATATCAGACGAGTCATTATTTTTCAAACATTTTAGCAAAGCAGAGGTGGAAAATCGAGGATGGGGATGGGACACTGACTTCTGTTGACTTTGAACGCGCCATACCAGCCCAGCGTGTCATTGAAATATTGATATTTCACTGTCAATATATACATAATACAAACAAAGTATATGAATATTATAACATAGATTTATACTAGAGCCAATGGGATTAAGTGAAGCGATTACACAAAATCCATACAATTTGGCTTGATGTTACGAATGCCACTTAACAATAAATATTGATCCTTTTCCTCTGACGTAGGCATTTCATTACGAATACACATATTAATAAAGGTTAACTCATAAATGGCGATGTACATATATTATGAGTTAGTATGTATATAAATTCTTAGGCTAGGATACATGTATCACGTGAATATATATTAAAATTGTTACTTATCGGACACGAAATGCCCTTTATAAATAAACAATACAGATAATAGTAGTCTATTATATGATCATAAATACAATTGATATTTTCTACATAATTTTTAAATGCATACACATAGGTCATGCAGGCTTGATTTAAACTTATCAGTTAGTTATATAGTAAATAATAGCAACAGCCAAAGCCAGCTCTCATCGCATTAGTCTCATTAGTATTAGTCATAGTCAGTTTTGAATTTATATACTTTAGTAAACTATATTATTACTATAAAAGCATGACAATACATTTTGTGACAAACCTGACACCCGAAGGGTAGCACCCCAGTTAACGTCAACTGAGAATTCCGATGTTCATAATTCTGTATATACCTGAATTCGATACTCATTTTTCTACAAAAAGTAATGTCCATATTATAATGAATTATTCCATATACATTGCAATGTATGTTGGTGCTACACTACTGCTGCGTGAAACACACGAACATATAATAATAACTAGTGTAGTTGGAGCGATTATGTCACAACTATCACAATCATTCATTAGTAAACGCAACCAAATAACAAACAATAAATAATTAACTATACATAAAATACACACTACATACTTATCCAACTTTCTATGATGCAGTCAGAGTTAAACAGTAGACGACGAAACAATGAAACCAACTGTAAGGATAAAATATATGTATCTATCGGGCATTACGTCACTTTCTAATAATATTGTGGACTGTGGTTTTATAGACATCCCACTAAAGGAAAAGAAAATATACGTAAAATGCATAAAAGTACATTAAATTAGTTCGCATTATTGAGACCATTAGAAGTATAATATAAAATATCATTGATTGGGACTCACTATAACTATTGTACTGCTCTTTTAGTTTTAAAGTTTTCTTGGTACTTATTACCTAAATATTTTGCTTAATGTGTGTGACCTTTGCATTTATTGAATTTTAAAATTCTCCAATATAGAAACATGTCTCTTTACCGCCGTGGCGTTGAGGCTAATTTAAAATGCAAAATTTTCCAGCCTAGATTCCGACAGTTTGGAGAAACGTACAAAGTTGCAAAAATATCAAAAAAATTTCTAGGGCACATGTTTCTGACTTATGAAACTTTGTCATTCTAAATATACGATAAAATCAAATTGCATTTTTTCAATTCATTCACCCCACTCCAAAAATACCTTAAACAGTTTTATTTTTGAAAATATTGGAAACCTGTGCTTTCGAAAAATATGGGCAAATTTCAAAACTGCTTATTTCATTGCTCTACTGAAGCCATTCTCCTTGAATCAGGGCTGGAAATCATGTCAACCCTCCTTAAACACGTAATCTATAAATTAGGAAACTTGCTTATAAATAATTTAAAATGACTTTCTTCCTTTTTTAGGAAGGAACTGATGACTTCCTTCCTTTAAATTGAAATGCATTATTCATGTCGTTTAAAGGGAGACCCAAAAATGGGACCGTGTGACTAATAAAGTCTATAACTACCGACTACTGACTTTCACACTTACCCGACAAAATTCCATCTAGTTGAAATTAATGTAGCACAGATTGAAAAAAGTACATTATCAATGTAATCTCAAAAAACCAGTCCAATAATAAATTTAGCATGTTTTGATTCATGTTGTAAGTTGTAATGACTATGTTCATAATCCTTACACTACTAATTACTACTCTCACGCCAATATCTTGTCATATCAAGCAGTGGTCCTTCGATGAAAATGAAATGACCTTAGCATGTAAGCAGGCTTTTGGATTTTTGGATAACACACTATTTGCAACGTGGCTGTGACATGCTATAGGAAGAACGGAAAAGGAAATAAATATTAAATCCACACGAAAAAGGACCAAAAACATCATGTATTGTCTACGTAAATTGTATTCAATTCAAACAATAAGTGACATTGACATTTTCAATATATAAATGAAGCCTTAATTTTAATGCATGAAAACAAGTCCAAAATATCAAAATACATCAAATTATAAAAATGAAAAGAATTGTTCCCAAAATATTTTTAACATGTAATGACTACTATACAGCTCGCTCAACTAACCAATGCTCTACTACACATTCACATATACTATCGAATATTTATATATATTATATATAGTACCCAATGCCTACTGTACATTTAATTACGATTGATTGGCAGGCATAGAAATATTATATTAACCCCTGTAAATGTTATAATTATGGTAAAAGTAAATTGAATTCTTTGTAAAGCTTTCGCAAAACGTAATGACTACCATACCCTCGACTCAAATGCCAAAACACACCACTATTTACATATATATCATATGAATTAAACAGCTATTTTGATAATACAAATAGTTATTTTGAATAATTTGCTCGAATGTGTTTAACATTAATGGTGACTAGTTTAAACATCAGCATTCAAACTATACATGAAACTGTCCATTCCTAATGAGTTTAGCCCTGCTTTGGCAATAGGGTATAAGTTTTCTAAGTATAGATACCTTTTTAATTCCATTGGAAGATATTTCGCGTCAAGAGCCTCCAATTGCTCCGGGTGAAGTTTCCGTATTGCAAGCCTACATTAGAAAATTTAAAGGGGCTTACTTATAGGCTATTGGAAAGTTTATACTTTTCAATCAGTACTGCAAAAAATGCGAAAGATTATACTTTTCAATCAATATTGATTGGAAAAAATTAATCACTTCTCATTGCATTGATGTAATGTAACACACTGTATGACATGAAAATTTTAAGTGAATGATTCTTGAAACAAGAAATTAGCTCACAATTACTTACAAGTTCAAGTTAAGTAGTGAACTACACAAGCTTCCTATAAGTTTATAATATTATATGTAAATAATATTAACATGTAAAGAGAATTTGCTAGTACTAGTTAAATTCAATCTGCTGTAAACGCAATGTAAATGTAACGCAATGTAAATGTAACGCAATGTAAATGCAATGTGCTGTAAACTTTTCTAATGCCACTGCTGTTTTTAGTTAATAATGTGAAGAGTGAAATGTTCGAAACGCACTTTCGATTGTGTAGATGTTGAAAGATAGCCTAAATATAAAAAATAGTAAAATCTCAGAAGAAAACTATTTACAAAATGAAAATTAGCGTACCTGGCAATATGTTTTAGTTTTTGGACGTTGTTACTATTGTTCTCTACAAAGGAACGCAAGGCTTCGGGCTGGCCCTCGTCATAATCAGTGAAAACTAGATTTACTCCAAAAGTAACTAAGATTTTCCATTTCGTAGTATGTTGTGATTGAGTTAAATTGACACTACATTGTGTCCCATCTGCTCCATACTTCAAAAGCGTTAGAGCACAATCTAAAGCACAGAATTTCTTCCCATAGTCAGTATTATGGTTACAGTTGAGATCCCCAAAACTAAGACGATTTAAATATAAGTTTAGAGCCGTTTGGCCCAAGTACTTGACATTTGGGTCCCAGTTTTTCACGGCTGTGATGGTGTCCAGAATTTTGGAATTTCTGTTGTTGATACATTGTTCCAAAATGATCACGAGTAGTGGTTTGACATTTGACTGAGTCCCATTAAAATCCACATTGTATCCACGAATGGAGTATTCTGTGATGAACTCTCGCAGTGTAGCAATCATCTTCGATTGATCCCAATCGCTACAACGTTCAATCAATTGATGTAGCAATGGTTGAAATGGTTCTCTATCACCAGAATAATGTCCCGCAAGACAAGTATTGTGTGGCAGTCGTTTCAAAATCTTCAGGCTCGCTTTGACATTGCCAGTTTTCATTGCTATATCTAATTCTTGAACACCGTCAAGTTTTGCATCTGCATTGAAGAGCGCTTTAAATGCTTCTTTGTGTTTATTGTATAGTGCAACTCCGAGTGGCGACAGTTTCATTGCTGGCAGAGTGACAATTTGACGAGGACTTTCCCTACAAACAAAAATTTTCGCTTCCACTTCTGCCTTGTGATTCACATTTGCCCCTTTGTCCACTAGTGTCGAAACCACACTGATATGACAATTTAGATAAACAGACAAAAATAAAGGCGTGTGACCTTTTTCAGTAGGCAGGTCAATATCTGCTCCGTTGTTCACAAGGAAATCCAACATGTCCAAATTTTCATGTATAACAGCCATGTGAAGAAGAGAAAGTTTCTTGACGTTCAATTTTGCCGAGGATTTGCATTTGCAATGATTTTCAAGGGAAACCGAATTTATGTTATATCCTCGCATAATGTAAGCGTTCAGAAATTTCGGCATATCCTCTGGGTCCTCAATGAGCAGGCAACGACATGGTAGATATGATAATGCTGGTTCATTCTTGATTTCATCATTCGCCAAAGAAGTTTCCGGTGAAATGTAAGAAAGAAGTACATTGGCAATTGGAATATCACCTTGCCGGACACTGTAGTGCAATTCTTCTAATCCGTTCAATTGGGATTCTTTCGCTATCAGTAACAACCTGCACACATCCACCTTGCTCATGTAAACTGCTCTCTGGAAAGGAGTACACTGTTTCACTTCATTTCCCACCACACCATTGATATTGTATTGGCACTTATGTTTGTCAACTTCATCCTGTGACAAGAATCCGGAGTACTTAATTTTCCAATTAACCATATTTATGTCTTTATGAAGTAGAGCCATCACAACGTCCACATGACCTTCGTCAGCCCTGTAATAAATTAAATATGTTTTACATTTGTGCAATAACTAACTATCGTATTATACAATTTAATCTCCTATGTGGGATTTGGATTTATAAGTCCCAAAATAACTAAAACTAAAAGGTCTACTACTTTTAATATTCAAAAATGTTTAACTACTGGAAGCTTTACTTAGTTACTTAGACTTTTTAAGTTTTAAAACTAAGGGAATAATGTCGCTAGTTAGCTCAGAGTTAAAATGCAAAAAATAAACTTACGCAACATGAATGACTGGACGCCCTTCTTTGGTCAGTGCGTAGCAATTGGCACCGGCCGATATAAGAACTGCCAAGATGTTTGAGGCATTGACCAAAGCACACCAATGAAGGGCACTATAACCGTGATCGTCGGCTACATTCACTTCTGCACCATTTTCAATGAGTACCTTGACCACTTCTAGATTTTTTCGATCCACAGCTGCAAGTAAAGCAGTAAATCCAACTGCAGCCCGTTTCTTCGATTTAAAATCAGCGGAACGTCGATTGATATCGTACCCTTTTGATATGTATTGTTTAACTAAAGCTGAAACTTCAGGGATTCGGTAATCTGAGATTGCTACATTTGACAATTCATGAAGGGCAGGTATTCCATCGATGGTATCATCTTTAAGCTTCAAAGTTGCATCACGCCCCAAATGGTTAATGACTAAATTGGCTAATTCTGGTGCTCGTTTTAAGATACAGTAATGCAATTCTTCTAAGCTTTCAAATCTTCCAGCGGATTTCAAAAGTGACGATGTTATTTTGTAATTTTGCCGGACGATTGCTAACGCTAAAGGGTCGATAGATGTGTCACGGGGTTTGTTTCTAACCCTCGACCTTTCAACGAGGGCAAAAGCACCTAAGTCTACCAATGTTTCGACAAAATCCTCGCGCTCTTTTTCCACAGCAATATACAGAGCACTTAATCCTTTCTTGGTGCGCTTTCTCATATCCGCTTTCCAAAACAAAAGTTTCTCTAACATACGTATACTTCCAACAAAAGCAGCACAATGAAGAGGTGTATTTCCACCAAAGTCTTCTGTATTCACGTTACATCCGCTGTTTATCAAGAAGTCGATTAAATGCTCCTGCCCACCCAAAACAGCCACATGGAGCAATGTGAAGTCGTCCTCAATAAATGGCAACTTTGGTTCATTGATATGGTCCCTGTAGCGTTTACTTATATCGTAATTATACACCTTAAGACGCCATAAAACTTCTTCACATCCATTGTAACACCCACAATTCGCAAGCTTATCCGCAGGACTTCCTAGAAAACATCAAAAACCAATAGTTAACTTAGTTTCTGACACACAGACATTTGCATACTAAGCTACCCATCCAAAAAGTCAACTAAAACACGTTTTCTTTGTTAAGTTCCGAAAAGTGATCCATTAGTGATTCCTTCAAACCCTCTGGTTACTTTAATATCACTATCTTAAAAGTGCTAGGATAGGGAGTCATCTCATACTTCATAGCCCTCCGTTCGCAATAAAACACGATTTCATCCTCCCCCAGCAGATATTTGTCAGCTATTTCTTATAAGATTACGTACTAACAAACAAAAATAATTTTCCAACTCAAGTCAATTATTTGTACCATAAAACGACATGTACCTTGGTATAAAAGTCGGTCAAGTCCTATATCCCTCCAATATGGCAGATGAATTTCCCTGTTCATTCTGATGAGCTTGCAAACATCGTTCAGAACATTCGAATATCCTTTTTCTAGTAACTTCTCAACAATGGTCATCCGTCCATTAGAAAGAGCAAGAGCAAACGGTGTGTCACCGTTTCCGTCTGTTGAATTAATATCCAAAGTGTCTGACTCCAGTAAAACGTCAATTATTTCTGGATTAACTTTGGAGGCAGCTTCCAAAGATATAGCATAATGAAGTGGTCTTGTATACGACTCGAGTTCATTTCGAAATAATCTCCAACCAAAGTTAGGACATGCTTCAAAAAGCAATAAAGCTTTCACGGATTCAAACTTATTTTCCGAAATGGCAAACAATAAAGGAGTCGTTTCTTGATTATCATCAATACGGACAAATGTATTAAGGTTTTTGCTGGGAAGTATTTTCACCATCTCCTCGTACAGATTCTCCTTAATAATGGTCAATAAAATGTTTCCGTATTTGCGTTCGTCCTCCCATTTCGGCTCCTCGACATCCCAATCTACATTATTTATCAAAATTTTAATTATGAAATAAACTATGAAAATTAAAATTATCATTAATCGATTTATTTATAATGTTTATTATTCATTAATGTTATTAATTTTGAATTATTGTCAATGTGCTGAATAACAATGATGGATACGGATCCCCTATTTACCTTCCTCACAAATCATATTTTCCTTAAAAAAGATGGCCTTTGACCGTATATGCCTTTTGGCCAGGAGGATTTCAATATTTATATTTCTTCTTTGTCCATCCAACTGCTACCGAGCAGGAATGGTTGAAAATAACTAGAATCAAAGCACGAAATCATCGAACCAGACAATTGATGGACTGATAGGAATACAAAAGCTCAAATTAAAATACTCCCAAAAAGAAGAAAGCTTTACACTTACCTCTTCTTCAAGGTCAACTTACTCATGAAATTATGAGAGTAGAGATAGAGACGGAATGTTAAGTGATGCGCAGGATACACACAGTTCAACGTTCAGCCGGCGATTGATAGAAAGTACAATTTCAAGCTAAGACCCCAGACATAACGCAAAACAAGGATACATATATACAAGTCAAATACTGTACAGCACAGCTAGCACAAGTAGGGAGATGAGGTGATACCTTTCTCCTTCTACATGTTATAAATACAATATTTCTCAGCACTTTCTCTGAAAAAGTACTTTTCCCTATCGGACCAGAGGTAAAAATAAAAGGCCATAGGAATGATTTCAAATTCGAGACAATATGGAATTATTATTATTATTATTATTGATTTATTTTCAAAGACCATTGAGTGTAGGTGTGACCTGCCTCTGATCCATACTTACATACTGTAAGGAAAGAGATAAGTGTAGTGATGTGAATTAGTGAGCATATTACATTAATAGAAAAATACATATAATTA
>JAAAYG020050805.1:0-11312 GCA_009936455.2 Tomocerus minor
ACTAAAGAAGAAGAACAAGCAGTATCTATGGCAAGATTAGGACCTTGAAGCCCCAGTGTGTATGATATTCTTCCCGAGGCTGTGCTAGCTGCATTTCCGGTAGCAAAGTAGGCACCTGAATTATTATTGGAATTGCCGAAATTTGAATGGAACAAAAGTTGTTTATAATCATCTGAAGAAATTCCTATAAAAACACCAGTTTGACTTAGTAGTAAAGAATCCGGTGGAATACAAGCTCGTTCTAGCGCTTCGTAGCTAACTTCTAGTAGCAAGCGTTGCTGGGGATCCAGTAGTTCCGCTTCTCGGGGACTAATGTTAAAAAATAGTGGATCAAATTTATCAATTTCTTTTAAAAGGGAAGCTTTCTTAGTATATATTTTTCCGGATTTATTTCTGTCTTCATCATAGTAGATTTTATGGTCCCAACGGTCTGTTGGAATGTTGTGTATTGTGTTTTGGGAAGAACTAAGCAAATGCCAAAAATCTTCTGGTGAATTAACGTCTTCCGGAAAACGACATCCAATTCCAATAAGAGCCAAGGAATTTTCTGAAGTAGCTATAGAATCAAGGTTATTTTCTAATGTCTCATTCTGTAATGGGGACTCTGCATCGGATATGCTAAAAACAACTTCTTCCAAGTATTTACTCAATAATTTAACATTACTATGGTCGAAGACAACGGTAGAACTCAATTTTACGTTTTCTTGCTCCAATTGTATTTTATTTTGTATTTCCAGGGCCATTAAAGAGTCGATTCCCATATCGAAAAATCCCTTTGTTTCGCTTACAGATTCAATTGGCAAATGCAATGTTTCAGCAATTATCCTTTTCACATATGTTTTAATTATTTGTTTCTTTTCATCCGTTGCAATTTCGTATAATGCGGCGGTGAAACCCTTCTTGGAAACAACATTTTGTAGAGTGGACTGTCGTTTAATTATATGTTTTAGCCATGTGGGACGCATTCCTATTTGGTGATACAAAGCATCCCAATCTATTGGAGATATCATTATTTGCTTATTGAGAGAAGTAGACATAATATATTCTAAAGATGTAAGAGCAGCAGTGACTGGGAAGCCAATTATTTCGAAGACGTTTTTCAAATCCTTTTTAGTTGCAATGCCAACATCTAGCCATAAACCCCAATTGATACTAAGCGCAGCAAGGCCTATTTTATGCCTATAATGGGCTAAGCTGTCCAGAAAAGCATTGCCAGCTGCGTGATTACTCTGACCTGGTAGCCCCATAATTGCAGCAATTGACGAGAAAAGAATAAAATGATCTAAATAATAGTTTTGTGTCAAAATATGTAAATTCCAACCACCTTGGACTTTTGCCCGAAACACAAAATCATATTTTCCCCAATTTTGATGCATAAATGTGGAATCAGCTAGCGTTCCAGCAGCGTGAATCACTCCACATAATGGGGAATGCAATATTTCTCTAACAAAAAGGACTGATTTTAATGCTCTATAATTTGCCACATCAACAGAAAATATGTGTACCTGAACCCCTAGATGTCTAAAATAATCTAACCGGCATATTTTTTCTCTAATTGGAATGCACCGACTAACCAGTGCTAAAGATCGAACCCCGTTAGCTATCATAAAGGATGCCACTGACAGTCCCAGACCACCTAAACCTCCAGTGAGTAAGTAAGTTCCACTTTGTCGGAAATAGGCCGGATTAATGTTGGCAGTTCCGCTTATAGAAATGACTACTTTCCCTATCTGCCGTGCTTCTTGCATAAGTCGAAATGCAGATTTGGAAGATTGAAGGTAAAAAGGTTTATATGGCAGGGGTTTGAAAATATTGCTAAACAATTTCTGCAGACTCGAAAGCATAATTCGAATCATTTCTGGCTTATAAATGATAGTATCATCCAATGCGACGATTGCATACGTCAAATCTGACCTTACTGCCATTATATTATCTCGAGTCCAAATATTATTTTTTCCAATCTCCACGAAGTGGGCATTCCGTGCACAAATCCGTAAACTGGCTTCTATGAATCCAGACCCAGTCAATGAGTTTAGAATAACATCCACACCTTGTCCTTGTGTAGAATTTAATATTGCCTCACCGTAATGAGTGTCTCGAGAGCTATATACATTCACGATACCTAATTCGTTGATATAACGACGTTTTGCTAGGCTTCCGACAGTAGCAAAAATTTCTGCTCCGCAATAGGTGCTCACTTGAATAGCAGCTAATCCCAATCCTCCAGCGGCAGAATGTATCAATACTTTCTGTTGAGTTGTCAACTGAGCGCAACAAAATAAGCTCTCGTATGAAGTCAAAAACACAGTAGGAATTGTTGATGCTTCCTCAAAACTCCAATAACTCGGTTTTTTAATTAACAACTCCGAGGAACATGCAGCCTTTGTTGCAAAGCTTCCGTCACATACCCCCATTATTTCATCACCTCTATGAAAACCAACTATACCAGCCCCTATGTCAGTAATTACGCCTGAACAGTCCGACCCAAGTTCTCCGAGTTTTCCTGAATATAAATGCCTTGCCAGTAATACGTCTCTGAAATTTAAACCGGCGGCTTTTATAGCAATTTCTAATTGGTGTGGCTCAAGGAATATTTCGGGTATCTTTCTGAACACTAATTCACCTGGATGTTTTCCTTTGATCAATCGAAATTGCAAATCAGCAGGCATAGCAAGCATATCATTATAAGTTTGATAGCGATACAAACGGTAAACGTGTCTTTTATTTTCTCGATGAACAGAATATAGCTCTTTATCTTCATTACCAAATTCGGCCATTATCAACTTCGCTTGATTTGTTGCGTCAGAATTTAAAGAATCAATATCCAAACAGTAGGTCTTTAGCTGTGGGTGTTCCCTTGATAAGCATTTAGCCATTCCCCAAAAAGGAGATTGAAAAGGATTAACACTATCAGTTAATAGTACATTACGAGATCCTCTAGTTACTATCATTAATTTCTTTTCTATCGATACATTAAACTTAATTAGTGCTTGAACTAAAATCAAAAACCCTCCTAAGCATCGGCTTTGAATTTCGTTATTGGTGTCAAAATCAAATTCGTTCCCAGAAAATAATATATTTTCCATAATAAAGATTATACCCTGAAATTTTCCATTTTCTGAAACTTGTTCAAATAGGGCCTTAAATCCGTTATTGTTAATAGGGTCCTTTAATAATTTTTTATTTGGGAACACTATTGACTCTATTGAAACATTCACTACACATTCACCTAAACTAACAAGATATTGAAATAATTCTGATCCGACAGTGTCATTTTCCTTTGAAAAGATAACATGAGGTGACTTTTTAGGCCACATTAAAATAGGTCGGCTTGAATCAGCTTGAGCGATTATTATCGCTTGCCTTTTACCAATACTCATGATTTCTTTGAACCCATGTTTTCTCAAAAGTAGTTCCCATTGCACAGAACTCATTAAGGGATGGAATAATCTGTGCTGATCTTCAAAGCGCCACCATCCATTTAATAACCCGAATGTCATATCTATCCACAGGGTTGGCTGCACGATTTTTAACATTATAAGATTGCCATTGGGAAGCAATAGATGTCGAATATTATCTAATGTGCGTTCAATATTGCGTGTGGCATACAGTATGTTGGCAGCTATTACGATATCGAATTGAAATGGTAGAAAATCTTGAATGTTGGGGTCTTTTTCAATATCTAACAGCTTATAAATGATATTGGGCTTCTTTGTTTTAAAGTTAAGTTTTGCCGCGTCTAAAAACGATGATGAAACATCGGTAAATACGTATGTAAATTTTAATTGGAATTCTCTGAGAACGCTAATCACAGGTAAGGTAGTGCCACGTGTTCCACCTCCAATTTCCAAAATTCGAATAGTTCGACGGCTTTTATCTACTGTTCGAAGGAGTTCCTTTAACGAGTTTTGAATAAGAGCATTGCCAACTTTCATCAACTGTGAGTTCTGATAAAATTTGTTTGCACTTGTTTCATATTCCACACTGTTTTTAGTAGGAAACAGAAGACAAAGTGGATCCTTTTTGCCTTGCATGACTTGTGTCAACCGTTCTCCACAGCGGTTCAGTACATTGAATTCTATATTAAATAGGGGATAATTTGTCACTATATAGATTTTCAACTCCGCTAATTGCTTATTGATTTCGTTTAGCTTTATTAAGCATTTAATAACCTTCCAGTCATCACAATTTGCTATCTTTTCTAAATACCCCAATGTCTCCAGTGTTTTAAGAAAATGTAACAGCAATTTTTTATAGGAAATCTGAATAGCACCACGACTAATCAGATTTTTATAGTTGATTTTGTCATTCAATTGCAAATTCCAACCATAGTCGTATAGAGATTTAGTTATATAATAGAAGCTTAACTTTTCCAAAGCCTCAAATGCATTATCTAATGGAGGTAAAACTTTTGATAGGATATTCATATTTGTTTGGAGAATTGTGTTGATGTTTTCCAAGGGAAGCATATGATGTGCTACTTCGTATTTATTGAAGCCTAAATTTTCCTTACTTTCTTCCCAACCCTCTATGTAGTAAAAGTCATTTAAATCGGATTGATGGTTCAAATTTTTCGTAGTTGTCTGACGATGAACTACTTTAACAGTGAAACCTTTAAAACTAATCAACTTTGTACCTGTTTGGTCTAATATATCTATGTCGCCGGAGAACACAGGTTCAGGCTGTTGCAACCATTGTACATGGGCATATATATTAGTACATTCAGGAAACTTATTGTGAAATATAATTTGTTTAACATCAGTAGGTAAAAAAACTGCATTAGAGTCTATGTCAATCAATCCAGACCGAAATGCTTGGAATGCGCAATCCAAAACAGCAGGATGAAAGTTGTAACCGCTGTAAAACTCCTCTGGTAAATTACAGTGTATTAAAGTCAAGGCTTCTAGATCTCCTTTCCACAAGATTTCTGTTCCTTGAAAGCCAGGGCCGTAATAAGATCCTTGGTCAGACTGCAACGACTGATAAAAAGTGGCTTTACTATTTTGAAAAGGGCTTTTTTCAGTATGTGCCATGGTAGATATCACATTATCCGCTAGTGAGGAAGTTATGGAAACGATTCCTTTTGCATGTGGTGTCCACCTTGTTTGGTTTAATTTGCTGGTGTCAGTTTCTTTGGAGTAAACGGATATACCGAATTTTTTATTGTTATTGACATCAGCAGTCGATAAAACTATTTGTATAATCTTGACTTCACTTTCCGCTAGTATCAAATAATGTTGAAAAGACAAATTTTCCAATACAACTTTTGAACCATTTTGTAGATCTAAATTAAAATAACTTTCCAAAAATAATTGTCCAACAGCTAGCATCATTTCCACGTATCCTGAAGTAGGAAATATTACCATCCCAAATATTTTGTGGTTTCTAAGATACGGAAACTTATCCAAATATATGGTTTGTTCATAGATAGTCTCGTTTGCTGTTGTGAAGCATTTACCTAACAGAGGATGCAGAACTTTATCCAATAGACAGGACACTGGTACGCTTTTATTGTTCTCTATGTTCTTGGCCCAATAACGTTGACGTTGAAATGAATATGTCGGAAGAACTACCTTTTTACGTGAATAGGGTCGGTCGAATCCTTTCCAATCAATTACCACTCCTTCCATATAGAGTTTGCTTAAACTTGTTAATATTGTATCCCATTCACAATTTCCAAAGCGTAACGATGGTAGCAGTTGAATAGCAGGGACTTTATTTCCAAGTATATTATCATCAAAAAATTCTAGCAACTCTTTATTTGGACTGATTTCTACAAATATATTATAGTCATTTTTTATTAAAAATTTTATGCTGCTTTCAAAAACTTTGTTTGATGGAACACGGTTTATCCAATAATCACTATTGATTTTAATACTTTTTGTGCCCGTATTACAATCCCAATAGCAATGAGGGTCTTTGTATATAATAGTATCAGCTATTTTTCGAAAGTTTGAAAACACAGTTTCCATTACATCTGAATGTGGATCATGTGAACAGGGTATTGAATGCGCCGCAATATCCTCCTTTGCAAATAACTTAACCAATTTTTGCAGTGTTATTGACTCTCCTAGTAGCGATACTTGTCGATGTGTATGCGTCACAATATCGACCACTGTATTTTGTTCTAAACTCAGATACTTATTCAAAATAATTTGTACATTGGCAACTTTGGCATTTACGGTTAATATTCCGTTCACGACTCTTAGCAACTGCATTACACGTGCTTTTGCTACTATTACCTTTATTCCTTCTGCCAAAGACATGATTCCAGCTGCAACAGCAGAAATATATTCCCCTGTCTTATACCCGAAGACTGCATGAGGCCTAACTCCAAAACTTGTCCAAAGTTTGAACAGCGCATACTCAAAAGAAAATGCCACTGGGTAAGCATATTTAATTTGATCAGCTTGATTTTTATTAAAAATTATATCGGTAAGTGATTTATCGAGCATAGGAAGAAGCAATTGTGCACATGCTTCAATTTCTGCTCGAAATATGGGTTGAGTATCATACAATATTTTTCCCAAACCACTTTGATGTGGAACGTTCCCTGTGAAAAGAAATATTATTTTGCTTGAAGTATTTTGTAAGGTAGTTCCAATAGTGTATTTTAATAGTTTTTTTCTTAAAATGGGCGTACTCTCAGCAATAATAGTCGTGCGACAGCTAAAGTGTTGTCTTCCTGTGTTCGCAGTGTATGCTATATTTTCGATACTTTCATTGTATTTCTCTGAAAAGCACATTGCGTATCTATGTATCAAACTGTATAGAGCTCTTTGAGTCTTCGCCGTTATTGCCAGAATATGTTTCGGTCGGTCTAGATTTTGTTGCCTTGTCAGTGATGTTATGTTGCAGGTATACCCAAGTACTACATGTGCATTCGTTCCACTGGATCCAAAGGAGCTAATTCCTGCGTATCTATTTTTTTTTTCATTGCTATCCCATTTTCTCCCTTTAGTTAAGACCTCAGTTGATTTTCCTTCAAGGCAAATACGTGGATTCAGATTCGTGAAATTTATTTGTGGAGGGAGCCAATTTGATTTCAGCATACATACCAACTTTATTAGCCCTGCTATACCGGCTGCTGCTTCAGTGTGCCCTATATTAGATTTTACGCTCCCTATTACCAATGGATTTATTGCGCATCTATTCTTGCCATATACTGCAAGCAATGCTTCCATCTCAATGGGATCTCCTAATTTTGTACCTGTTCCGTGAGTCTCAACGTATTGAATTAGCTTCGGATTTACTCCTGCATTTTGAATAGCTTTTTGCAGCAGTTTTTCCTGAGATTTGACACTTGGTGCTGTAAGGCCATTGCTTGCTCCATCTTGATTTATTGCACTACCATAAATAATAGCCAAAATATTATCGTTATTCTGCTTCGCATCTGTTAGACGTTTTAAAACGACGACACCGCACCCCTCACTACGTACATAGCCGTCTGCATTAGCATCCAATGACAGGCAACGTCCAATTTTGGACAGCATCCCAGCTTTGGAGTAGCTTATACTTGTCTCTGGTGATAGCAGTAGATTAATCCCAGACGCCAAGGCCAGATTGCAGTCGTTATTATTTAAACTTGTACATGCGGTATGAACAGCAACTAAAGAAGATGAACATGCAGTATCTAAAGCTAATGCTGGCCCTTCAAATCCAAAGAAGTAAGAAATACCCCCCGCAGCAACACATTTTGAACTACGAGTGGTTGAGTATATATCAATATCGACGTCACGTTTTTGGAGCATTAGCTCATAATCATGTGAAGAGATGCCTACAAAGACACCAGTGGTACTAATTATTTCCTGGGGATTTATTCCAGAATATTCCAATGCTTCCCAATGTGTTTCTAGGAGTATTCGATGTTGTGGATCCATTTTTTCTGCTTCACGTGGAGATATTTTAAAAAACGATGCATCAAATTCATCAAAATTGTCAATAAACCCACCGTTAGGGTTACTTATTTTGTTTTGAACCTTACTTCTATCATAATAACACTTGATATCCCAGCGGCTTGCAGGGACCTCTGTGATTCCATCTCCTCCAGATTTAATCAGATCCCAGTATTGATCAATTGTACTGACTTTTCCGGGAAATCTACATGCCATTCCGATAATGGCGATCGCGTCTTTCGATGTATTATTTTTTGCACCGCACGGTATTAATGAGCTTATTAGATTATTTTCTACATAATTAAGTTGTGGTAAGCTTGTTTGTTTTCCTTCCAAAAGGCTTGTCAACTTTTGGACAATAGCTTCAGGAGTATTGTAACGGAAGAAAAATGTTATATCTATATCTGCTTTGAAGTGCGATACGTAGAGAATGCTAAGTTGCATCATGTCCGTAGAATGCAATCCCATTTCCATTAATGGCTTATATTGACAAAATTCTTTCCCCACATGTAATAGAATTTGTATAGAATTGTATACGAATTTTTTGATTATGTGGAACTTCATCTTCAGTTTTGGGCTTCTAATAAATTGCTAGCTTAATATTTCAAAAATATTGATACTGCTTCGGCCTTACATTAAGTTTTGTAGTGCAATCAATTTTTATAGAAATCTTATTGCTTCTTATAATTTTCAGCAGTATATTTTGACAATAAAAAATATTTTGAAATGCTTCAATTATACCAAAGTTGGTAAATCGGCTTGGAGTCGGGTGTCGGGTGGCTTGCTGTAGGTTGTCGGATGACTTGCTGTTGGATGACTTGCTGTCTGGTGTCGGGTGGCTTGTAGCAAAACTTCGAGTACCTTGTAGTCGAGCGTCGGGTGGCTTTGATTCACCAGGTGACATACTGGTGTATTAGATGATGAGCCCAACCGGCATACAAACAATTGTTTAGTAATGAGATTGCACGATGGGCACCTTGTTAGCTGATGCAGCCAGAAGTGAAACAAATTCCATACATAAATCAGGCGCAAACTAACCTCATATTATATTTAGTATAGGCTGTGTGCATCACCTTTACCTACAAAACTAAATACAACGGTACTTTCTGTTGAGAAACTCTCAGCTTCACTTCGGACTCAGCTTCATTCACAACTTCGGTTGGTGGTGAAACCATCATGAAATGGTGAATGAATGTCCATTCATATCCATCCAGGATATTTCCTACCTCTCCGTACCTTCTAACCCGCCGCTAGTGTCGAAGGCGATCTTAATATGGCTCTTTACTTTGGCCTCTTCTATACTTCTGGTCTTATGAATCTAAATAGCCGGCATATCAACTCTGTTTTACACACACTTTTGTTACCCACGCTTTTTTATAGAGCCCCTAATCGTAGAATACCCGGAGATAGCTCATAAAAACGCTAATTTTTTGGCCGATTTTCCACTATAAATTATATTGTCCCTTGACTGCTTGACTCGGAGTGGTCATTATTTTTAATTGTTAATGCATGGAAGAAGTGGAAAGGTGGTGGTTGTGGGCACTAGGCTATATTACACTCACACACAAGGAACACACATACACGCAAACCAACCAATTTTCCGTGTTGGCAATTGCAATCCCGGCCAGCCCATACGATTCATACACCACTTGGACCAATATACAATAACTACATGTTGCCCTGAGCCTACTTTGCTTTGCCAGCCGCCAAAGTTAAACTTTAGCATTTACTGACAAACTGGAGTGGCTGCCGATTGAAGACCTATCTGCAGTGACTGTAGACTCCCCTCCCTTCACCATTAACGAAATCAAATAGAACTTATTCCACGTGGACTGCAGTAACTGTCACCATTTCGGACTTTGGCATCTACTGCCTGTCGTTTTTCTTCTTTCGTTACACTGCCAACTCGAAGTCACTGCAAACTGAAGTTAATACAAATTTGAGTCACTGTAACGGCTGACGTTGTTTTGGTAAGGCTTTTTTGACATTTAATTTATATAATTATCATAATAATTTTCGGTCATTTAGAAAAGCGTCAGAAAAGGGACATAGTGCCTGCGATTATTCAGGATCATGTGTCTTCGGAGAATTTTTAGTGGACTTGGATCAAAGGTGCAATAATGTGTGATTATTAATGTGGATAATAAAATGTAATTACAAAAAAACGAGAGAGCGTTTTTAGTCAGGCAGTATTCCTGCATGTTTTATTGTGTAGTAGTCTGCTGTGTATCAATTTTTTGTCTCAGACTGATTGTTATTTTTGAAGTAATAATACTACATACATGGTACAGGCACAAACAAATTACGTCAATTTGATAAACAATAATCTATTAATATTATTAGCCCAGACACTTACTTGAGAAGATGCAGGCTGGTAATATCATCGAAAAACCTAATTATTCTTATTTTTGACATATTATTAAAATGATCAGATGACATCTGATGATCATCTGCCTGTAACTTCTTTTGTGAGTGCGAAATCAATTTATGAAAAAAATATGTATCACTGAATATTTTATTGTGTAGTAGTCCGCTGTGTATTACCTTTTTATTTCTCAGGCTGATTGTTATTTTAGAAATAATTATACTACATACATAGTACAAGAACAAAAAAGTTAAATCGATTAGAAAAACAATAATCAATGCTGCTTATTATTAACGCAGACGCTTACTTGAGAAGGTAATAGCATCCAAAATCCTAATTAACCTTGTTTTTATTTTTGATATATTATTAAGATGATGAGATGACATCTGATGATCATCTGTCTGTACCTTCTTTTGTAAGTGTCTGTGCGATATCAATTTATGAAGTACAAATGTAAGTATCACTGCATCTCTTATTGTGTAGTGGTTCGCTGTATATTAATGAAATAAATAGCCAGGATATGGCGTCTGTCCGTAGCACGTTTGTAAGTTCGTTTGTACATGCTTTTTCTATCAACTCTTTTTTGTAGAACCCCTTATCGTAACAGCGAAGCCATCGGGCGTCGGCCCGATGCAAAGCTACCCGACCACAAAAGCGAAGCCATCCGAGGCCCGACCCGAAGCAGCCCGATCACCAACGCAAAGCCTACCGACGCCCGATGCAAAGCTACCCGAGTACCAAAGCGAAACCAACCGACGCCCGATGCAAAGCTACCCGACCACCAAAACGGAGGCGCTCGACGCAAAGCAACCCGACGAATAAAAAAATAATTTTAATTTTTGTTCTTGATGTAAATAGGACCCCGTCCGTAGTACGGGTCAAAATACTAGTTATATATAAAAAAAATCTATTTCTATGGATGAGCCTTTACATTTTAGAGCAGTCTCTAACATTTTAGAGCAGTCTCTAACATTCTAGAGCAGTTTCTAATAATTTATGACAGTTCTAAATATTTTAGACCGGTTTCTAATATTTTAGAGCATTTTCTAATA
>JAAAYG020050827.1:0-11312 GCA_009936455.2 Tomocerus minor
ATAAAGCGATGGAGTTGTCAAGTTCAGGACTGCAAGGCCAAGTTTTATTATCATTCTGAATTGCCCAGTCACAAAGATGATCATTTAAGTAAAACGAAAAAACAATGCAAAATTTGCCACGTTTTCTACAAAGACGAAAATCGTCTCCAATTGCACATCACAAAAGAGCACACCGAGGATGATAAAATGCAATGTGATTCTTGTGACAAGACTTTCAAAGAAATGAAACACTTTGTTGCTCATAAAATAGTCGATCATGAAATGGAATCGCCATACAAGTGTAAACTTTGCGAAATATCGTTCAGCTACAAATTGGATTTAACAATTCATCTTGATTCAGTTCATGGACAGAAACCGCCGGGTGTAAATGAACCCCATTCTTGCACTGTTTGTGATCAAGTTTTCAAAAATAGAACACTCATGTACTGTCACATTTTACAACACACTACTATCCCTAAAGAAATTATAGACAGCAGATACGAACCTGAAAATATCAGTTCTCAGTGCGAGGAATGTGGGAAAATCTTTCCTAGTGCAACTGGTTTGAAAGCCCATTTGAAAGTTGTTCATGTTGATGCACAGTTTCCCTGTAAAGTGTGTGGAAAAATATTCAAAACTACGGCCCTAAAGAAAATTCATGAAAAGATTCATACTGATGAGCAGCATGTCTGTGAGGTGTGTGGACGAGGATTTACCAAGAAAGACAATCTACAAGCACATTTTAAACGGATTCATGTACAAAATAAGAGACCCAGAAAAGCATATGTAAAAACTCCACATGCCAAGCCAAAATAAACTTATGTTTATTTATATATTTATTTATATATTTATTCCATATGGATTATTCAGTGCAGTTTTTTGATTTTAAATATATTTTATTGATTTGGAACTGATAAGTTTTATAAAAATTGAGGCAATTAAAAGGCACTGGAACTATAGTTATGATGTAAATGCGACGAAGTTTTATTCTTCATAAATACCTAATATCGACAAATTGGTCCTGCGATATTATTTTAGTGAAAAGGATACCTATATGATTTCTACCTAAGACAGCATTTTACTTTAAAAGGCATTGTTATTTAATTTGTCATAATACGCTTTCTCGACTGTATTCATAGTTTCTTAAGCTAGGTACGTACTAAATTTCAACACCATTCTTGTAGCATTTAAACCAATATGTTATTAGGAAACTTTCAAGCAAATTCTAAAAGAGTAATTAAAACAGTTTTTATTAGGTCTGTATTTAATTAATTTTTTTGTCTTAGGAAATAATTTTAATATTCCACATATATTAAGTACAAATATTTACATAGGTGTAGTTGGAGTATATAAAAGCTCCTCCTAAATATTATTTGCACAAACATTTTAGGTATCCAAAAAATTCGTCGACTGTAAAATATTAGTTTGCTGAGGGCGTTAGGTAAAAAGTTTAAAGTATTTTTATTATGCTTCTCGAATTGTATTCATTTACACATTATTTACTGCTTTGAAATAATATTCATATATTTAGCTTTGATATTACATATTTGTCTAATGTCTTATGTCTTGCATTATGATGGCGTTACATATCACATGTAAGTATAGTTCATAAATTAAGTTGACTTAGACAATTCAAATGTATCTTATTTAATAGCCCCATACATACAGCCATTAATAAATTTTCTTGAAGCAACACTCCCTTTGTCAGGGGAAAGAAGGAATTTTTTCGGCAACAAGTTGGTTATACAATAATGTACAGCTTCGAAGTTCGTATTGATTATTTTAAAATGCAAAGTTTAATGAGCTCAGGCATATACTTCTTATATGAGTCCTGGTTGAAATTTTTTGAAGAGCTAAAGCGCCGAAATTCCATGAAAAACGATAAGTCATTTGACAACTTGGTCGAGGATAACAGAGCACAAGAACTACGCAACACAAACATAATTCCCGTATTTTATTTATACTTGCTTGCCATTGCTCTCTGCAGTGTTATCTTTTCAATTGAAATTGTGTTAAAAGTGGCTAAATATTTAATTTCATAGTAGGTACTACATACAGCTTTTACTCATACTTCTCTAAACCAGTTATATTTTGTAATTATTGCTATGAAAATTGGGCTCTCAATTTATTACACAAAAGTTTCATATGAGTATTTTTGTATTAACTTTAAATACATGATATATTTACTGATTTACTAGGATTTTTAGGTGAGACCATGTTGAAGCATATAGTATTTAAATGAATGATTGATTACCTACGCAAATATTATATTATTTCAAAAATTGAAAATGTTTAATATTTATATACTTGAAATTCTGTCTGAAAAATTAAATGTGTAATTGTACGTAGAAAACACCATAATAATTCAGGGTTGTAAAATTTTGTGGTGTCTAATACAGGAAATAAAATAATTATAAGTTGCTGTTCACATTTAATGCGTATAATATTTTATTAAATAATTTGTATTATCAGTTTTTTTCTTTTACAAGTTAAGATGCAGTGACATTCAAAAGGTATAGGCTTGTACACCGTAAAGCTGGCTCAACTCTCAGTTCTCCAACTCGTCACCTATGTATTATGGTGAAGTTAAAAACATATAGCCCCGATTTATGGTAGACTGCGCTCAGGGTGTGGACACTCCTATTACCATAACAGAATGTGCCCACCGAGTAACAAAGCAGAAGTTGTTTTATTCAGAGCATACCTTAGTTAATTTGCATATTTTAGATTCAGATAGATTTCGTAGTTGCTTTCCGAATTCCCATAATTTCTCCTTGTTATCATGTAATCATTTGAAATTCATTTTATTTGAGTTTTGCTTATCCTTCATGGAGATATACACGGTCCACTTATTATCACTGTCTGTATGGTAAAAAACATTTACCAAAAGTAGTGCTAAAATATTTCCTGCTTTTATGCGGTAGTGTTTCTGTTAGGGAGGTGTAAGACCGACATAGTAGAATTCAAGCTTATTGGCTTACTTACAATAGTTCCCAGAAAGGCTTTACTGGAGAGTACAAACTTTAACATTTGAAAACTTTGGTGATGAGTGCTAGATCATATATATAGTGGAATCGCAACACTAAGTCTCCACACGTCTGTTGACAAGGCAGCACGGAGAGAAATGTCTATTTACTTCATCCATTTAGCGTCCTATAGAAATAAATTAAAAACACGTGCGTGACCGTGTCTGAGAAATTATTTTTTTAAATCAAGAAAAAATTAGCTATCCAATTTTGTTAGTCTCATCAACCACATCTAACAGCATGATGAAATATTAAAGATCCAAATGTCAAAAAATTGATCTACCTAGCTATAAACAGCATTAACCCCAGTCCACTCAGATTTATCTAGCAGGAAATAGCGCCCGGAAAACGTGTTCACCGACTGCCCATCGTGGACAGAGAGAACCCAAATTCATTCCCACTTTTCAGAAATGTCCAACAAAATCGGATTGAAATATTCGAAATATGGTTATGATGTGGTCAAAAATACAACTTTCTTTAAATGATGTTTTATTCCTTCCATATACTTGCACATTTAAGACTACAGTTCAGTCGCTACCTACTGTTCCCAAGCCCCCAAACAGGAAATCGTTTGAAATGCATTTTATTTGAAAATTGCTTTTACTTCCGGAGAGATATTATATTCCTGCAATCTACTTATTATTTGCAATGCTTGTATGTTCAAAAATATCAATTTATTTGTGTGTAGTGTAAAGGTAAACAGAGCATTTCCTATGTAGCATACAATTTTGCATTCAATTTTGCAAGTTTAGAATTATTATTGTGCTGCTTTAGGATTATATACACCGTGTATATGATCACACCGTTACTACATCTGTGTATTAATTCTTACGTACACAGATTCAAGCACATTTACTCCGTTAATACTCAATAAAGATAACGCTATCGGATTCAAATATTTTTATCCCACGAAAGCGACAAGGCTGATGAGCTTACAATTTTTACAGTTGTATGCATTTCAATATATCGTTGCTCTCTTATCAACAAAATTAATATCAAAGTCATTGCACAGAGAATTGTTAGAAATACTGTTGCATCATTCTTTGACAATAAAATTGTACATGTACTATTTTCAGAGCCTTCTTCTCAATCAGCACATACGATGACAAAACATATTTCTATATATAGACATTATTTCTAGATAAATTGATTTCAGTTTCACTAGACAACAATAGAAATTAATTATAATTACATAAATATTCCCGTATTATATCCTACATACTTGTATTGATTTTCATCTCAAATAACTGAACTTTTCAAAGAGTGGTGTCTGAACTCAAATAGAGATGGAATTGGAATCGACAGCGAAGGATCTTTGGTGTACATTTTACAACGAAAAGTGCTTTATCAAAAGTACAAATCCAGATGTGGAAGTGTCCATTGAAGATTTTTATGTTAATTTGGAAGGAGTAGAAATAATTGAGCCTAACTTAAGAGATAAGAAAAGCGAAGACGTTGCAGAACATTGTAGCACTAATTTTACTACGAGAGACAACCAACTTCTAGGGCGGCGTACTACAAAGAAACGCTGTATTCCAATTACTTCAAGAGATATTTTGGCTGACAAAAAGAGAAAAGTACTAATTTATGGAAGTCCAGGCACAGGGAAAACTACAATCTGTAAGAAAATTGTTTACGATTTTTATGTTAAAAATATATGGCGGGATATATTCCATGAAATTATTTGGATCCCACTAAGAAACTTGAAATCCGAACCATGCCTTGAGATTTTTGCTAATAAAAATAATGAGGATTTAAAAACCGTTCAAAAGACTATACTTAAACGATTGTTCGAAAAAGCTGAAAAGAATGAGGAATATTGGGCAGCACTTATAGAAGATGACAATATTTTGTACATACTAGATGGTTGGGATGAAATTCATGATTTGCTCGAAAATGCCAAAAATCCAAGTGTAAGAAACATCGTTGATAAATTTTACAGCAAGAAAAATGTGATATTGACAACCAGACCTTTTGCCTACGTCAATTTTAAAGATTTCGACCAGGTATTCGAAATTAGAGGCTTCAATAGCGAAAACATCAGGACATACACACGGTTAATTCTAAAAGAAACAAAATTTCAGCTTTCGTATTCAAAAATCATTGAGTATATAGAAACCACAGTCGTCAATGATCTTGCAACCATTCCAATTCTTTTGGATATTTTTCTTTTCTGTTGGAATGATAACAAGTTTTTTAATAAGAATCAATTAAAAACCACCCTAACAATGACGCAATTGTACGAACAACTATTTAAGAGATTGTGGTTGCTATTTCTTGAAAGGATTGGCGACAAGCATGCAAATGGCTCGAGTTTGTTCAAACTAATGGAAAATGACAGTATCAGAACTATAAACGACAAACTTTGCAGTTTGGGAATGAAATGGTTGGAGCATGGCATCCTTGATTTTGGCATTCATGATTTTGATTTGAAAAAGGATTTGTGGGAAATTATTAACAACGTTTCTTTTGTGAGCCAAATCACTACGGGAAGCCAAAATAAGGAAAGAGATACTTTTGAGTTTGTCCATCTCACAATTTGTGAGTTTTTTGCAGCCTTGGATATTGTTAGACGAACAGAAACAGAAAATGACTTTCTAGAGGATTTTGTCGCTCGCCACAAATACAATCCGAGACTTAGCGTCGTTTTCCAATTCTGCGCGGGACTTTTTGATATGAAAGATAAAGTCTTATCAGGACCAAAATGTTTTCTTCCGCGCTTTTTCAATGCATTGGAAGCTGAGCCATTTGATCTTTTTGGTAATTATCATTACCCATTTTTGACTAATTGTCTGGCCGAATGTGATTTGGAGTCAGAGAGAGTTAAAGAAATAAACTCCGAATTATTGCAGTACGTCAGAAATGACTATTTCAAGTTAGAAACATTTCACAAGTTACCTATTTCACTGGTTGAAATGATACTAACAAGCGACGAGGAATATTTACGATTAGAATTAGTAGAATTCAAAGGGAGGCTGCCCTCATTTCAGCCGAAATTGATTGGGACCATAAAATCTTTGAATACGCGGGATATTTTTAAATTCAAATTGGTTTGCAAACAAATTTCACACTGCAAAGAAAGCGAAGAATACATTTTTCAGTTGTTAAAAGATATTGAAAAATGGATAGATTGGTGTCAATCGGAGGAATTAATGGCTCTAGCGTTACTGCCTACGGGAATGAAAAAGCACATAATGCAAAATTTATTTCGAGGAAAATTTTCAAAAAGGGCATTATGTGGAACGTTGACAAGTGCAGACGTGGATTCAACGGAGATATCTCGGTTTTGTCAATATTTTAATCCTACTATTGAACTTGCAGATAATAACACAACAATTATTAATAAATTGATGGACAGTAGAATCAGCACCAGAAAGGAACTTAGAAATCTGATGTTTTTGAAAAACATGGACAATTTTTATGCAGAAATTTCAGAAATTATCCTGGAAAGATTCGACAAAGCAATAAATACATCGCCACCCTTACAAAATGTGAAAACGCTGCACAATTGGATAACAGTATTTCGTATTAATAATGATAAGATCCTAAAGCGATTAATGGAACTATCTGAAATTGACGACACCGAGGGTTATGTTTTCAGATCAATTTACACAATATTAGATCTTTATGAAGGAAAAGATATACCAAAGCAAGAATCTGAATGTGTGATCAAATATATTCATAAGATATCAATTGATGAGGAAATCAAATTTATTTTTTCAAAATTATCAAATTGTGGCTCATTGACAAACAATGAGGAAGAAGTAATGAAGCACTACGTTGTTTCCCAATTTGAAAAGGGCAATTCTTCTTTAACCAATTCTAATATTGATAAGATGAAGTTCAGTGAAGAGCAGCTGGACATCGTATTAAAGAACCATGATACAATTCGTCAAGTTGGTATTGTAATCCAAAACCACTTAGGATCCCCATCAGTAAAAACATTTATTTGCGAACGAATGAAAGATCCTGGCTCCGAAAGCGAAATTCTTAATATTTTACGCGAAAAACCAACCTCAGAATGGGATACCTATCCTGAAGACGTTAAGCAGAAACTTATTTTCAATATTGAGGATAATTTAATTCGTTTGAAAGAATCTATTGACTCAACAGTTAACGGTAAATGGAAATCCATTTATGGATTTTGTCGAGATTATGTAGAAAACCAGGATAAACACGAAAGACTACCACTGCCAAAAATGGAAATAGAAAATATTTTCATGTTAGTTAATTGCGGCCAAGGTCTCAGTGACGCTCAAAAAGTAACATTTATGTTAGACAACCTTCATCCGATACAGGTATCAATGCAAATGTTTTATGACCTTTTTAAGCAAAGAGGCATGGAATTTCAATTGGCAATCAAACTTTTATGTGAAGAGATTCACAACGAAAATCTTGGATACTTCATTTACGAGAACCTTTTTCAACCAAGCAAAAAAACTGGATTACATCCAGTTCATTTAATCACGTACGTGACATCAAAGAATTATAAACAGCTTTTCCATTTGATAGCCAAAATTATAGACCGAGAGGGGGAAGTTATTAAATCAAGCATTATGAATAATCGGCACGCAGTTTTCGTCTTTAATGACAAACTACATTACGGAGTCATGGTCAATGACAATAAAGAAAAATTGACAGAAGCAAATGTGAAATACATGGAAAACTGCATTACTGTACTAGGCGTCGACAGATGTTGTCGGAATATTCGATTAAACGTTGATAAAGATTTTATGAAATTTACTTTCAAAACAGCACTGGAAAATTTACATAATATGGAAGGAATAATTAAAATTACTGAAGCCATTGTTGATGGCTCTTATTGGGAAGGTGGAAATTATCAGCTCTTGAAAGACAATGAACGTTATTATGGTGATGTGGTGACAGATGGCACAAGGCGCATAAAATCTTTTAAAAATACTGAACGGATTTTACGACATGAGACAAGACTAAGGCTGACCAGTTTTATGAAATGTGTGAACTTTACAGAGAACACCCCATTCAAAAATATTCTGCTCCATCTCAGTCATTTTTTGAGTGGAACAAACATTACTGACGACGACATATCGTCGAAGCTACTTAGATATATTAAAAACAACACAGTACATACCCTTATTCTGTCCGATAATCAAATAACGAAAACTGGATTTTCTAAATTAGTCACTCGAGTTTGCAGGTGCAGAGTGAAACATTTATTTGTAGACAGAAACTACGTGTATTTTGACAACATTCATTTGGAATATTTTCTTACAAATATTACATCTTCAATAGAGAACGGAAACCGACTGGAAACTTTGGATATCTCTGGGAATTTTATGTCTGCTTCAATCATTCACAAACTATTAACAAAGATAAATTCAAAAGAAAATACGGAAAATAATTTTGGATACTCTATGATTAATAACTGCAAAGTAATACACAGCAGAAAAGTTCAGAAAAGCTTCCTGGCCGTTGTCGACCATCTGAATGATCATTCGTCAAACAAGGAGAAGAGGAAGACAAAAGAGAAAATATTCGTTGATGAAGGAAACGGATGTGTTGCCGTTGCGGAGATGAACACAATGCATGGCTATAATGGCCATCATATTATTATTATTGAAAGGGTATTAAAGGGTCAACGCGTAGTACAAACAGCGGAGCTGTTTCAAGTAGAAGATGGCGATTGCATCATTAAACTGGAAGATGTGGATCCATTTGATGGACTCAAATCACGGATTGAAAAAAAATATTCTGTGAGACGAGCACATTTTTCCAATGACAAAATTGTAAAGTTACTGACCGCAATAAAAGAAAGCAAATCCCAGCAAGATTTCTTGAGATACAAATTGGACTTTGACAGTGAAGGCATGAATTGCGTGAAATGGGTCAAGGAGATCATGATTGACATTGCCAAACACAATCCTGCCACTGTCAACGCTCCACCATATTTTCTAATGAAACTTTGCTCATTTTTTGCATGGTTGTTCAGAAAAAATTAGCTTTTCGAAAATAAATTGAACATTGGCAACTAAGAATCATTTAGTCATTTTATCATTTGGTAGTGGTTTGTAATTTATAGAATTTGGAGATAAAATTTTGCAATTTAATAAGATAATTAATAAACCATCTTGGATTAAATTAATGATAAATTCTTCAATAATAATTTCATTATCAATTAAGAAACTAAATAAATCACCTTTGTTATACACACCTTTGCTACTGTAATAGTAATAATTTTCACGGAGAAACGTTGCAGCCAGGCTTGTCAGGTACGTCTCTAGGTACGTCTCTCGACTGTTGTTTATTGCGTACACCGCCGAATGTTGATGCTGGCAAACAACGTAGCAAGAAGCGTCTTTGCAAGGTAGTAAGGTTACCCTGACTAAACTTGATGAAGAAATATTTGCATCATGATGCATCGAAATTTTTCTTTAAGGGAAGTAATTTTTTTTGGGGCATCCTGAAATTTTGACATTTACATTGGAATTTCAGTTTTTTGAAATCGTATCTCCTCCTACACGAGTGGGTTTATGAAAAATATTCAAAGGAAAATTATGTTCAAAATGTTGTTCTCTAAATTTGGTAGGATGTTTTTGTCGCTACTGTGTTTCATTTTCCTTTTACGTATTTTCTAAGAAAACTTGACGATAAACTAAGATGATTTTCAAAATTTTAACACTTATAACGAAAATGAAACACAGCTGCGACAAAAACATCCTACCGAATTTAGAGAATAACATTTTGAACACATTTTTCCTCGCGCACTCTACGCAGAACGCGTAGATCTCCAGTTTGGGGCACCCGATTTTGAAATGTAATATCTCAAAAAAGCAAGGAGACCTGTCCCGAGGGCAAGTCGTAGTGGAATTTCTTAGCTCTTCAAACAAAGGAGAAATAAATCCTTTTGTCCCAACTCCATGCATTTTTTCCACTTCACACAAAAATTAATTTTGGGGCTTCTAAAAACTTTTTGGGAAAACCCCTGCGACTCGCCCTCGGTACCAGAAAGGCCTATGCTTTAAAAAATAATCAGCGTCCTAGCCCTCCGGGGCTTGAGATATACGCGTTTCGCATATCATTGAGACACCCTTAAGAACAGGCACGTAATGTTAAACAACAACATAGGTTGTTGTTTATAAGCTTTACAAGTTTACAATTTACGAATTTAATTTAAAGTTGGATTGATGACTAATTCTTTGGACGGGATGATTAAAATTGAATTAATAAAATGAAATAGGTAAAATCCAAATCTAAAGCAGTAAATTATTAAATTGTTATTTTTTACTGATACTAGGGATATATGCTAATGTTGCTAACCCTTGATTTTTGAAAAGTCGCGAACAGAACCGAACGGAACCATATGGTTCGGTTCGGTTCGATTGGAATTTACCAAAAGCTCTGGTTCGGTTCGGCCCGGTTCGAGGAAATATTTCCGAAACACTGGTTCGGCTCGGTTCGATTGAAATTCAAAACATCTTGGGTTCGGCTCGGTTCGCGGAAATATGTTCGAAACAATGGCTCGGCTCGATTGAAATTTAAAAAATATTAGGTTCGGTTCGGCTCGGTTCGCGGAAATTTTTCCGAAACACTGGTTCGACTCGGTTTAGTAAAATGCACTGGTTCGGCTCGGTTCGTGACAGTTTTTTCGCGAAGACTTGTTAAGAAGAGAGTCGTGATTGCATACATTATTTATAGAGGAAAAACTATAATCCAACGGATATAAATATAGAATACCTAGCTATATAGCGATATGGTTCCACAAGACAGCGATTTAAAATTTAACTTTTTCATTTTACAAATATATTAGCAATTTTAGAAAATTCTAAATCAATATGTGAAGTTAATTTTATGGACAATTGCAATAAATATTGACTCATAAATATAATATTACTTTTGATGAGGGTTGGCAACTGAAACTTCAATTATTTCAATTAATTTCACTTCTCCCACAAGAGGCAGTTAAAATAGAAATTAAATACCTTACTGCTTTCGATAAATCAAATAAAATTATGTTTGGGATTTTTGTTTGCAAACTCTTAATATTGCTACTTTGTTTGTTCCATATACTTTCTTCATAATCTATTCTGGTCTGTTTTGAATTGGTCCCTGCTGGCAACTGGACGAGGCTATATATTTTACTATTAAGTGGACGTGGATTGATCGATTGAGTCTCAGGAATACACAGCTAAATTATCTATATTTCTCTCACTCTGGCCTTCAGTTTGGAGTTGTGCACTTGAGATAATAGAACTTCAAAATGGTCTTCGTTTACTTTGCGTTATTCTTGGTATCTATTGTCAGTGTAAAAAGAGTGGAATGCATCCATTT